>JASDQU011175068.1:12396-26941 GCA_032191745.1 Picea mariana
CAACACCTTATAAGGTCCATAGTAATTTGGTGATAATTTATTATCTTTCTTGTCTTGCTTGAGGGACATTTGTTTGTATGGTTGTAGTTTTAAAAACACCCAATCCCCTACTTCAAAACTTCTTTCACTATGGTGTTGATCTGCTTGTTGTTTGATGTGATTCTGTGCTATGGTCAGGTTGTTCTTTAATATTTGGAGAACTTGTTGTTGGTTCTCGATGTGATCTTCCACTACTTTAACCTTAGATTTTTATTTTAGAGAAGAAGTGATGGAAGGAGGGTGGTATCAATAGAGTGTCATAAATGGTGTCATTTTTGTTGCAGTATGAAAGGAAGTGTTATACCACCATTCTGCCAAGGGTAATAATTTGAACCATTGTGTTTGTTTATTAGAGACAAAGAAACGAAGGTAGACTTCCAGACATTTGTTCGCTATCTCTACTTGTCCATCAGATTGAGGATGATAGGATGCACTATGAGCCAATTGAGTACCCAAAAAAGAAAATAATTCTGTCCAAAAATGTCCAGTGAAGATGGGATCTCTGTCACTTACAATAATCTTTGGGCTGCCATATATGTTTTGAACTGTCTCCATGAATGCGGTGGCAACTATATTGTCTTTGAAGGGATGAGATAGTGCTCAAAAGTGTGCATACTTGGTCATTCTATCAACAATCACCATGATGCCACTCTTTCCTTTAGACTTAGGTAACCCTGTGATGAAATCCATGGAAACCTCATCCCAGAGCTGACTTGGGATGGCTAATGGCTATAAAAGACCTAGGGTCTTAATTGTTTCCACCTTATTTTTTTGGAAAACCAAACATTCCGCGACAAACCTTTGAACATTAGTTTTAAGGACATCCTAAAAAAATTCCTTCTTGACCCTATGGTAGGTTTTCAAAAATCCTGAGTGCCCTCCTACTGGAGAGGTGTGCAATTACAATAGTACCTTTTGTTTGAGTTGGGAGTTCTTACATAAATATAAGCGATCTTTGTACCATAGTGAATCATTTTTCCATGTAAATGTATCTAATGCAATGGAATCCTGTTGCAAGCTTTGAATGAGAGTCCACACATTTTCGTCATTCTTCCATTCAACCCTTTCTTCTATTATCCAATTGGGTTGGATGATAGACATAGCACAGAGAAAGGCCTCAACATCTTCATTCTTTATTGAGAGTGCATCTACCACAACATTTGCTTCCCTTTTTTATAGATGATTTCAAAATATTAACCCAATACCTTGGTCACCCATTTTTGTTGTTCTTCTGAAGATATTCTTTGTTCCAAGAAGTATTTAAGACTATCATGATCTATTTTGACCTTGAAGTTCCTATCTATTAGGTAAGGGCGCCATTTCTTCAATGCATATAGTATTTCCATCATTTCCTTCTCATAAATGGGTTTGTGTAAGTCCTTTCCCTTGAGTGGGTGACTTTCAAAAGACATGGGCCTTCCTTCTTACATTAAGACAACACCAATTCCATTTCCTGAGGCATCACATTCCATAATAAAGTTTTTTTTGAATTCTGGAGTGGTCAAAACAGGAGCTTTGCACATCGCCTCTTTAAGTTTTTCAAAATATTTAGTTTCCTTTGGAGTCCATGAAAATGCATCCTTCTTAGTTATTTTTGTTAAAGGTGTTGTTATTCTTCCATAGTGTCGAACAAACTTGTGGTAGTAACCTATCAAACCCAAAAATCATCTAAGATTCTTCAATGTTTTAGGAATCACCAGTCCATCATGGCCTTAATCTTGTTAGGGTCTACCTTGACACCTTCATGAGATCAAATATGACCCAAATACTCTATCTCCTTCACCCCAAAGAAACATTTGGATGGTTTACCATATAGTTGTTGCTCCTTTAGTAGTTGTAGCACCTTGTCAACATGTCGCACATGATCCTCCCAAGACTTTCTATAGATTAGTATATCATCAAAAAATACTAACAAAATTTTTCAAAGGAAGGGATTGAAAATGGAATTCATCAACCCTTGGAATGTGGAAGGTGCATTTGTAAGGCCAAAAGGCATGACCAAAAATTCATAATGGCCTTCATGAGTTTAGAATGTTGTTTTGGGGATATCTTCTTCCTTCATTCTAATATGATGATACCCTAAACAAAGATCCAACTTTGTGAAATAGATTGCTCCATGTAGTTCATCTAACAATTCATCAATGACGGGAATGGGAAAATTATCTTTAATAGTGATATTGTTGAGATCTCTATAATCTAGAAACATATGCCATGAGCCATCTTTATTGAATACCATTACCATTGGTGTAGATTAAGAACTTTGGATAGGTCTAATAATGCCAACCTATAACATTTCTTCAACCATGTTCTCAATTTCACTCTTCTGGGCATAACAGTATTTGTATGGCCTGATGTTAGGAGGAACACTCCCAGGAATTAGGTGAATATCATGATCATGATTTCAAGTGGGTGGAAGACATTTGGTAATATATTCAAATACTTTGGAATGCTTGTCAATGATCCCTTGGAGATATAAGGGAATATTTGGCTTAAATGTTTGAAAATCTAGTGAGCATAGTTGTGCAATTACATCTTGATGCTCCTTTTTCAATAATTTTTTCATGCCATTGGAGCTTATCACCTTACTGGGTTTCCCTGTGATACCTCTTAACTTAATTTCTTTTCCTTCCAATGAAAACTTCATGAAAAGCTATTGAAAAATAAAACCAATTGTTCCTAATGATTGTAACCATTGGATTCCTAGTACGACATCAACACCACCCATGGGTATAGCAATAATTGGACTATTCATTACATATTCCCCCATAGTAATATTGATCTTATTTCATTTTCCTAAGAAATTGATAGTTCCTCCATCTGCAATCATTACTTGAAACTTTGGTGTTGGATATACAAAGCAATTGAGAGCTTTGGCTAATTTATAGTGAATGAAATTATGATTACTACCAGAATCAATTAGGACTATTACCTTTTTCTTTTTGATATATCCTTTGATCTTGAGGGTTTGAGGAGTGATAATTCTATCCAATGCATTACACGATATCATGGGAGCCAACTCTTCAAAAGAAATCGCATTGACATTTTCATCTTGAGATGGTTCTTGTTTGTGTTCTTGTTCTTCTTCCTCTTCACTATCTATGTAGAATAATTTATTCTCACCACACTTATGTCCCTTACTGTACTTGCTGTCAAAATTAAAGCATAAACCTTTTTCTTTTCTTTCCTCCAATTGTTGAGGTGTCAACCTTGTAGGTTGAGGTGTTTTAGAAGAAGGAACATTATTCTCTCGATACATGTTAGGAGTGGTCCTTCTAGTAGCCATAGCCATATTTTAACTTTCAACATTTCTTTCCACCCTAAATGCATTCTCCAATGATTTGGGTTCCCAAAGAAAAACCTCATGTTGAATGTTATCCCTTAAAGTTCCTATGAATACATTAATCAAGTGTTCATCTGAAATATCTATTACCTTTATATTCAATCTTTGGAAGTTCTCAATGTTCTATGTAACTGAACCCTTTTGCTTGAGATTTATCAATTGGATAAAGAAGGTATTTCTCCTTGTATCCTCATAGCATGCTATCATTTCTTCCGTGAAAATTGTCCAAGTGATAGGTTATTTGTGAGAACAAATCCATCGATACCACACAAATTGATTTGGTTCTAAATATAAAGAAGCAATCTGTACCTTTTATGTATGTGGCACATAATGTAGATCAACGAATTTATCCATCTGAAGTATCCATGTGATTGGGTCCTTGGCATCAAACTTCCTCATATCGATCTTAGGAAAGTGGTCGGTATTCAACCCAAAGTTAGAGTTTCTCCATTCTTGATTCATCTTCCTTGTGTCCTCATCATGAATTTCATGGGATACATTTTCACTTTCTGGTGTCCTCTCTATTAGGAATTTTTTCAATCCTTCCATGATCTCCCTTTTTAAACCATGCATCTTAGTATCCATTAATGCCTCCAACTTAGCTTTTGTTGAATCCATCATCCCTTGTAGTTGATGTTTTGTTACTGTCTTATTTTGTAAATCATTTATGTCCCTACGCATTTCTTTACCTTCATCAAGAGTCCAAGTAGGACTGTCTGGAGGATTATGTGGTGTATATGTTCTCTTTTTTGGCGGCATGTTGGCAAAGTATCACTTTAAACCTTGATTTTGAGGTGGTTCTGCTAGAAAATCTTTATTTTATTGTATCTCCAAAATTTCATCCCTTCTGGGTATGAAATTTTCTTTTTTGTAGTTCTCTAATATTTCTTCTCTGCAATGCCACATGTCTGATCAAAATTGGATGTGCCAGGTGGAATTTATGGTAACTTCCGCACAACTTGCTGATTTTTTACCTTTCCAGGAGATATCAGTTGTATATCATTCCTCACACAAATTAATTGATATAAAATTATGAAACTTTTACCAGAAAGAGTACAGACTGTCCACTATCCAATGCAATTGGTCTCACTCAATTTGGATACTCTAGGAAGAATTTATGATTGTTTTATCGGGAAAACTTGCTTGATACTAGTAAATAGGACTAGTCAAATACCCTATCTTCCACAGGGTGTATCTACAAATGTAATATGACCCATAAGATGAAATTTTTATCACATATAACTTAATAATTTATGTGAAAATTCTCCAGATTTTAGGGTCTGAAACGTTACAGAAAATGTTTATAGCGAAAATGACGTGATGAATCAATTCAAGATGATCCCATAACCCTGTATTACACGGGATGTATCTAGTAAAGTATAAGGCCTCAGGAGATGACATTTTAACCCAACGTACTTTGATCTGTCTACTAAATATATTCCAAAGGGTTCCTTCTGAAATGCTCTAGAAAAAAATTATAGCTAAAATTCCAAGGTGTCTCAGATGTAGCAGCGAAACCCCAAGACCTTGAGCTATGATAACATATGTTAAGAACCAAATATCAATATAGAATAGAAGAACCTCAGAATAAGTACTCAACTCCTTGAGAAAGAGACAATTTCAGGTAATATGCCTCTTCGAGGGGGAAACCTCCTTATACCCCACATAAATGTCCAAATACAAGATGATTCCAAATGAAAATGTCTCCTTGGTATATATAGGAGAATAGGAGGTACAATTACAACTAATGGACTCATGTCAACATAAATAAAATAACATTACTAATGTAATATTCCCCAATTAAGGAATAACGAGCCACTATTTAGGGCTTAACATTGACTACTCGACCGAATAGTGTGGTGTGTTTGTCGATCACCCAACCGACTGTGTCTAAATGTTATCGACTTCTCAACTGACTAAACCCAGGAGATGTGTGATGAGACATCAATGTTTGATGTTCTAACACCCCCCCATCAACACATAGCTCTGAAGGTTTTGGAGGTTAAATTACATCACTGGAACACCCCCCATAATTGGAGCTTACTGAAGCCCAAGAAAAATGTGGAGCTTGACAAATATGGATTCGTATAAAGGTTTGGTGAAGTATCAACAACTTGATATTTAGTACAACAATATTTAAGAGAAGAAACATCATCATGAACCAACTGTCACAAATAGTGAGCATGGAGCTCAACATGCTTCATTTTACTATGATAAACATGATTTTCAACAACCTATATGACACTTTATCGTCACAGAAGATTGTAGTCAAGGTCTGAACAAGAAAGACAAGCTCACCCAAAATTTGACGAATCCAAACTACTTTAGTACCTACTTAAACAACATCACAATATTCTCCTTTTGTAGTCAATAGAGATACTACCTTTTTTTTCTTGCATGACCACACCAAAGGTCTAGTGCTATAGCAAAATTTATACCCAGAAGTGGTCTTCCAGTCATCTTCATCGCCAGCCCAGTCAGAGTCAGTGAATTTGACTAACAAATTTGAACTATGACAAAATTTGATACCAAGATGAGTGGTACCCTTTAGATATCAAACAATGTGTTTGAATGCCTTCTAGTGAATTTATCTTAGATCTTGCATGAACCAAGAAACAAAAATGATAGAAAAGGAGATATCAGGTCGACTATGAGTAAGATAAATAAGAGTGTCAACCAATTGTTGATTGAGTGTAGCATCGATAGCAGGTGTTTGATGTGTTTTATTAATATTCACTCCGTACCGAAAAGGCGTGGGAAAAGGCTTGAAATTATCCATATTAAAATGGGTCAATAGATCCATTACATATTTAGAATAAGAAATGAAAAAAACACTAGGTAGTGGTAATACTTGAAGACCCAAAAAATAATACAGAGTGCCAAGAACTTTCATGTCAAAGGATTCAACAAGTTGTTTGTTCAATCTAAAGATGAGAGAATTATTATTTCCAATAAGGATTAAGTCATCAACATATACAGGTTGTGATTAGATTCACATTGTTTGAAACCAATCCTAAGAAAGGAACTACCAATCTTAGTGTACCAAGCCCGAGGAGCTTGCTTCAAATCATAAAGCGACTTATTGAGTTAACATACCAAATTAGAATCTATCACAAAGTTAGGTGGTTGTTCCATGTAAATTTCTTCATATAGGTCTCTATGAAGAAATTCACTCTTCACATCCATCTGATGAATCTTCCATCCAAAATGAACAATAAGGGAAAGAATCAATCAAACTGAGTTCATCTTTGCAACAAGGGAAAATGTTTCAGTGTAGTTGATGCTTTCTTCTTGAGAAAATCCCTTCACGACGAGGCGTGCTTTATGTCACTCAATAATACCTTCAAAGGTGAATTTGGTATTGTACACCCATCGACACTTCACAATGTTATTTCCATGTGGTTGGGGAACCAAGTCCCGGGTTTGATTCTTTGACAAGGAATCAATTTCAGTCTTCATTGCCTATTCCTGTTTGGGTCATCCTTCGGGGTCAGAGTAGGTAACAATATTGGAGGTTTCAAGGACATGAGTCATGAGGGAAATCCTAGAATGTTTCTTTTGACTTAGGGACTATCATCCATAGGACTCATCTCTAGGATCAGCTCTAGTGGCTTGAGTTGTTTTGGTAGCCTAAAGGGGTGGACAAGAAATAGGTGACATATGGTTCACTTCAATAGGTTGATCAAAATTCATAGGTTCTATAGTCAATGGACCAGTCGAGAAAAAATATGTTGGACTAGTCGACTCAGAGATTGACGATTGAGTTGAAATATGAAGAATTTTTTATGGACCAGAAGAAGGAATAAATAGGGGAGAAAGAGAACCAATGTATGAGAAAATATCAAAAGGAACATTCTGCAGTAATATAGAGGAGAATTTCAACAACTTAACTACGAAATACTTCTCATCAAACCAAACATTACATCGGACAATAATCTATCATTGGATGGATCAAATAGTCGATAGGCTTTAGACTCTTCATAGTATGCCATCAATGATGCAATAATGAATATTTGTATACAATTTATTTCAACAAACATTAGGAATGTGAGCCCAGGAAACACATCCAAACACACTAAGGTGGCCAACATAAGGTTTCTCCCCACACCATAGTTTGACTGGAGTCATGGAAGGAACATCTCAAGTCGAGATGCGAGTGAGAAGATAATTGGCACAATATACCACTTCATCCCAGAAGTGAGGGGGGAGGACTTTAGCCTGCAGAAGACATCCATCCATTTAGAATAATGTCCAATTCTTGTGTTGTGTAACTCCAATTTGCTAAGGTGTGTAAAGAATCGACCACTGCCAGTCAATACCAAAATGAAGTAGGTATTATTCAAAGGGTCGATTGACATACTCACCACCATTGTCTAATATTAGACACTTAATGGTTCGACCACATTGATTTTTAGAAAAGGCCCATAATCCTTTGAACTTATCAAAGGAAATACTTTTATTCTATAGGAAAAAGACCCATGTGAAATGAGATAAATCATCAATGAAAGTCAAATTGTACCTTTCACTTGCTAGAGAAGGTAAATTGATAGAGAAAACATCACTGTGAACTATTTTCAGTAGTTTATGTGATCGCCACACTTGTATAGAGTCTAAAGGTTCCTAATGATTCTTCCCAAGTACGCAACCGTTACATACACCTTCAGGGGGAAACACCTTCGATAAACCAACAACCATGTTCTGAGTTTCCAATGTCTGGATACTTCATAAATTCATATGTCTAAGTTGTTCATGACAAATACAACTTCTCTCATCATTGTGAGAAATAAGTGCAGCCGGTTTAGATTCATATCAAGTCGAGTCATGAAACTTGTATAAGTTTTCTGTCGGGTCCAAAATCTTGTCAGCGACAATCGATTTCCCTTTCTTCAAATCCTGAACATAGAATCGATCTAGCTATAATTCCACAATTGTATTGGTCTGAATAAAATGAGCAATAGAAAATAGATTGGAGATAATATTTGTTACATGATAGATGTCAACAATTTTACCATGTCGACAAGCTACATCACCCTGACCAACAACATCCAAATAAAAATCATCAATAACATAGATTCCACTTTCTTCAACTTTATTCAATCTCGTGAATATACTGGAATCTTTTTCCATATGATGAGTGCACCTAGAGTTGAAAACCCATTCATTTTTCACATTGTGAGACATCAAGGCATGAGAAGTCCCAAATTAGAAGGTGAAAATATCAGTGGGTTGGAGAACATTCAACAAGTTTCCTTCAATTTTATTAACCTTATCCTCTAAATCATCTCACTTCTTGAAGCATTTCTTCTCAACATGTACAATATTTCCACAATACCAACATGTCTTCTTATTTTGACTTTGTTGTGGTTGTCTCTAGGGTCCTTGATCAATATATGCAGGTTTTTGTGTAGAAGAATCAGTCTGCACTCTATTCTTGGAATCCATATTTCCCTTACCCTTGAGCAAGTGGGAACGATGCTTACCACCAAGATTTCCTTCTTCTAGTATATGTTGATCAATAATCAAAATTTCACAAAAAAATTCAAAGGAGTAGTCCTTACCATCTTTCTTACACGCATTCCAGTTGGTGCTGAAGGTCGATACAAACACATCAAATGGTGTTCTTATATTTATCAGGACCATCTCAATGAGTTCTCCATTCTTCTTCTTGTAATTTTCAACACATTCGCTTAATTTTAACTAAATTTCGTTAACACATGCTAAACAATCCTCCATTCTTTCAAAGAAATGAGGATCGATAAAGTTCAATTCTTTCTCCAACTGCATGATGTTTCTTTCGTCGACTAAGTCGAACAAGGTCTTCAAATTCTTCTCGAATAGATGTGGACAATCAAGTCCACTGAGATGAAAACAAATTTCCCATGAGATGTAGTTTGTGATAACCCCTACAATCTCATCCTTCTTTCCATCAATGGAAAATTTTTCCCAACCATTTGTTGGATTTGGGATCATGACCTTGGTATACTTCCATAGTCCCTATGAATATTCTTCAAACCCAGTTCACTAAATCAATTAATTATTCTGTTAACTGATTTTGCTAGGTTTTCTTCACAAAAAAATAATACACAATAGAAAATAATAACTAGGAACTTAAAAGTAAAAGATAAAAATAATCACATCACATGTACACAAGTAATTTTTGGACAATTCGTCCCTGGAAAAAACCCCGAAGAGAAAACCAATGCAACAGATTTGGATTTTATTATTATTGAGAAGGAAAATATAGAGATATATTACAATAAAATAAGCCCATCCAAATACAAAACCTCCTCAATAAATGTATGGCCCCCTTCTACAAATCCTCTTGATCATATCTATAGGAAAAGACCTCTGCAATGATGAAGATGTGTGTCAATCTCAGTGCAGAAGCCTCCTCTGTCTCCCTACAACTNAATACAAAACCTCCTCAATAAATGTATGGCCCCCTTCTACAAATCCTCTTGATCATATCTATAGGAAAAGACCTCTGCAATGATGAAGATGTGTGTCAATCTCAGTGCAGAAGCCTCCTCTGTCTCCCTACAACCTCTCTCTCTAAACCCTCAAGCAATTCTCCTCTTTATGTCTTCAGAAAATTCCCTCTCTTGTGTGTAATGAACCCCTCTCCAAGTTGATCTCCTTTTTACTAAATGAGCAAGTGGAAAACCCTATCTCCAAAAGGATGGAGGGCCAAGATTGATCCTCATACACCTTATGAGATCAATGGTCAAGATTAAAATAACACAACTTAAATTATTTATCACTTTAACTTTATAAAAGAACTCATTAAGTCAACAATAAAATATAACCCATTTAATGTACTTATTCCTAAGTACAATTTTAAGAAAAAGATTAACCCATCAACTTGGACAAGTTTCATTGTCCTCCTCCATGCTAGGATGCCATGCATGGTGAATACCTTCCTTTCTATCCAATCTCAAGAGTCCCTTACTTTTCAACATAGTTTCCATATCTAGAGCCCATATTGCATAACCTGATCTTTTCAAAGCAATAGGATTGATCTTCAAAGACATCTTCAATATCTAGAATAGTTTTGTTTTAATAAGTTACAATTATCAAACCACCAATCTAGAGTCAATCACATAGTATATTTGACTCAAAAAGGTTCATAGATAATAGATCAAGGCTTTCAAACCATCGGCTATGATACCATGTTGGAGAATGAAATGGAACATGATATGAAATAGAGAACACACTATTGTAGACAATTGAAGAGCGAAAAGAAATTTCGAAGAACGAAGGTGGCATCTAAAGACACAATTACAACACTTAAGCATATAGAACTATGATTAGAACATCAAAATGCATATTTCTCATCATTTCATTGCATTATAATGACCCAATGGGTCTTCTTTTATAGTATCAAAATATAACCAACTTCCATAGAATCTGAAATATCTTGTCCACATACAACCATCAGCGGTTAGAGTTGACTCAAAAAATCCTCTCTATCAAGTTGGCTCATTAGTACTCGATCTGATCGACTATCCATACAACTCGTAGACAATTGGAGGGATGGTCGATCCACCACCCTACTATCTTCGAATTTTGTTCAATTGTCCGACCAACATGCACATAGACTACACAACCGATCGGTGTGGTGTGTTGGTCAATCGCTCGATCAAGTGTGTCCAAATGTGGGTCGAAATCTCGACCAATTGAACCCAAGAGATGTGTGATGAACCATTAATTCTTGTTGTTCCAACACCTCCCCAATAGCACACATCTCTGGAGGTTGGGGAGGTGAAATTACATTACTCGAACACCCCCTCATAATTGTGTTGATATATCGGGTCGGTTGTCATTGATGTCAACCCTTGAAGCAAGTATGGTAGAAAATTTTGGTAGCCTAGAGGTGTGGTTAAGGAAACCGTTTTTGTATGAGGAATAAATACATGAAGATCAGTGAATTTGTAGGGAAGACTATCATAGATGTATATTACATGTTGTGTCATTTTCGGTGATATGTGGTACGTCACGTAGTTCCTCACGGTTGAGGAGATATGGCTCAGTGAAGTTGGAGGACCCTCATGAATATTCTAGAAGCCCCTAGAAGGTCAACAAAGAAGTAAAGCATTCTAGAAGCTCATAGAAAGTATTCAAGAAGTTTACTAGTCAAAGTGGTTACAACTAGGATTTAATCATGGGTAAAGTTGTTGAAGTAATAAAATAATTAAAAATTAATTGGTTGCAACAAGAATTGGTGAGTTTACTAATTATGGGTAAAGTAGTTGAAAATGGGTAAAGTAGTTGAAAGTGGGTTATCCCTAAAAGAGGAAAGTTGGGTAAAACAATTATAATATGACCCCTAAAGGAAGGAACTTGAAGAGTATAAATAAGAGAGAAAGATACTCCCATTAGCACCTATTGAGCACATTGAATATCTATTTGTGAAAGGTTTATTGTAGGTACTCATTGACACATATGAAGTTGCACAAGTCTAAGATCACGAAGGAAGAGTGAAGACAAAGTTTCACAGTTTCAAAAGAGAGTGGGAAAGTCATGAAAACCCTTGATTAGGGTCATCCCTGAGAGTTAAAAAATAGATTTCCCATGAGGCATCCATGTGGTTCGCATATAGCCTGTCACGTGAGTCCCTACGGGATAGTCAACTTCGTCATGCAAGGCCCTATAGGATAGTCATATTCGTCACACAAGGTCCTATCAGAACTGAAGGATGAGGCATGGTTCAGATTGCAGAGCATGAGGAAATGCTACAAAAAGGTTGACAATGGTGGGGTACAACAAATGTATCTACAAGATCAAAAGGTATGTTATATGTTGTATATAGTTGGATGTTGGCGATTATGTGAGATATGGTTAGGGAGATTGAGTATTTTCCCTGAAGGGACTATTGGTTGTATGGTACATACTGTATGATATATATCTATAGAGGCACAATGCTAGAATATTTGTTGTTTATCATTGACACACTTTGTTAGGTAGATCGTTGAGGAATATGATGCAGGAGCTATTATAACCCTAATTTGTACTAGACATGCTTATATGGCATCAGGCCATCTCATATTCCTTATTTTCCAAAGCACTGTTGAACAAATCTTCTTAAAAAAACTTTTTATAAAGGCCCACGTGCCCTGCTCCAATACTGCACACGTGTACATGCTCGTTGACCCAAAAAAGCCTACGTGTATCTACAAAAGCACAAAAAAAGGAAAGTTGTCAATGGAACACACAAATTTGGGTGAGTTAACGAAACCTTCTGGCCATGCATGGACGAGGGTTCATCCAAATACCTAGCTTATTCTAGCCTATAAAAGAAGGGTTAGGGGTCCCATTTGGAGGAGGAGAATCATAGTAAAGAAACTATACCTGATTGCCCATTCCCTTTGTCCCAACCCTTTAGCCATCCTTGTGCAAAGAGAAAGATAGAGCAAAGAAGTTGGAGGACATTTGAAGAGGATCCTAGGACTAGGTTCATGGAGCAGTGGCCGGATTCATCATTGTAATTTGATTTGTTGAAGTTAATAATAAAGAAGTACTTTTCCCATCCCACCATATGAGGTTTTCATGGTTTATTGCATACTTTTTTATTGAATCTCTAACCCATTAATATATATATCAAATACATGTGGAGTTTGTTGTTTGTTTTGTATGAATGCAGGTCAGCCTTGGGAGGAGAACTACAATAAAAAAGTGATCAAGTGTGAGAAAGGATCTACATCAAATGCCCAAAATATGGTATGCTCGCTTGATCTTCTTAACTATGTATTTGCTTAAGAATAATGGGGATTAGGTATGAGATGACGGTAGAAAGTAGAAATCTTTAGGTCTTTTCTGCATGCATAATTAAACCCTAAGTGCTAGTCCATAGAGGGATTTCCCACTCACAACAGAATTGGCAACCATACTGGGGAGGTCTCTAGGGTTCCTGGGAATATTTTCGTGTATTTTTAAGAACTGGTTTCATTTTTCCTGTTTTTAAAGTTTCTACAAAAGTCTAAGCTAACAGAGATTCTGGTCCTCCATACCATTTATCTTTGTTTCTTTGCTTGACTGTATTTTTTTCCGAGACCCATAGAGGTACACGCGGCATGTATAAGGTCTGCACGCGTGTACTCGCGCTCTGAATTCTCACAGCCCGCGTGCACATGCTAGCTGAGGAGGTGACAGTTGTGTGTATGATTCCGGAAATTTTCTTTTAAAGAGGAAATCATCCTCTTCCCTGTCAGAATTAGTCCTTCTCAGGGGTTTTCTGGAACTCTTTCTAGTCTTTGTTTTTTGTAGTCTATAGCTTAGGTTTAACCTTGGATTGGTTTGTTCTATGAAGTTTTCCTTGAATTGTTTTATTTTTCTGTTAAATTAAGTGTTTGAGTCTTCAAGAGATTCATCTTCTCAGTACCAATAGTCTTTGCCTGGGCTGGCTTTCTTGGATTTTTATTTGTCTCAGAGTTTCAGATATACACGCAACCTGTATAAGGCCAGCATGCGTGTACACACGCTCTGACTTTACATATCTCGCGTGCACACGCTTTTTGTGGAACTGTCAACAATGTGTCTGTTGAGAGAATTTTTTTTGAAGGTAAGGTAGTCATCCTTTCTTTTGACAAGAATTATACCTCTTAGGTTTGGGTCTTTTTCATAGCGGTCAGTAACTTAGGTTTGATCACAACAATAGATTTATTTTTTCATTTAGAAGTTTTCCTCAAAATTTTTCTTTTATAGGGTTTTTAGACAAGTGTGAGAGTCCAATTTTAATTTGTTTATGTGTGATTTTTTAAAGTGACTCTTTGCGATCTTCTCTTAGGCCAAAAAGTTTTCTTAGTTTTGACTTGTTGATATTTTTCCTTTTTGCTTTGTGAGCATTCAAATAAAAAAAACTTTTATTTCTTTGTTGGTTAAAAGGTGTTGTTTTGCATTAGTAACCAGGGAAAACTCTTTTCTTTCATAAGTTATTGACGGTTTACTTAGATCATAAGTAGCTCGTAGTCGAGTGAAATCCTTCTTTGAGTTTACTGTTCAAAGATCTTAGAAAAAATTTTAAGTTTGAAAAGTTGTTTAAGAGTTAAGTGAAGTAAAGGTTTTTGTTTCCAACTTTCTGTTTATTTTGCTTTCATCTTTCAAACATCACTAGTTTCACTTTCATAACCTTTGACTTAATACAAGCCATAAAAATTAACGCTAAATATA
>JASDQU011175070.1:33429-45671 GCA_032191745.1 Picea mariana
GGTTCTCTTCAAGTTGGTAACTATGTTAAGAGTGAAAAATAAGTTGTTGACACCCTTATAGACTTGGAAAACTAAACTAGACAAACTTATGGGGTCCACCGGAGTTTGGGACAACTTATCCAGTGAAATGCTTATGTAGTTGTGCACTGCAAATTGAGTCATTTTAGCCTCTAATACTTATAACCATTTCCTTTTAATATGGATAAAAATTTCAAATAGAAAATAGCAGATGTGAATAGAAAGTTGCAGGGACTAATATAAACCCCAAAAAAATATCAAACTAGATGGAAAAGTGCACCAAATAAATTAGAAGTAAGGCTGGGTGAAAATAGTTGAATATGAATATTAAATTCAACTTACTAACAAACTTCTATAGACATACTAAAAATGTAGTAGGGTTGTAAAATACTTCATAAAACAAAATTATTAATTTCCTAAATATTTTGTCATTGTTTTCGAAGTAAATTAAATGCTAGAAATTAAATTTTTTAAGGTACTAAGTTTAGAATAACCCTTTGCTTGGCTATGCTAATCAGTTTGGTATGTGTTGGGTAGGATGATAGAAGGTTTTTGCATTAATTATGTAAGTTTTATATTGTTTTATTTAAGTTAACATGTAATCAAGGCTACCACGCTATTTTGAAGGTCCTATCTTTTAGGTTCACACCTTTTATCTTGCAATATGAGATTGATATTCAATATAAAGAGAGTGAGATAACATAAGACGATTGGATAGAACATAGAGTGCCACATGTGTTATGAGAAATATTACCTTGCGGACAAGTTAATCTCCCCTTTGGACCAAGACCCCTTCTTTGGTCCAAAGACAGAACTAAACAAATGGTTGCTACTTTCCTTATAGATCTAGTTCATTAACCTATAGAAAGAAGGATAAAGAAACACTTGTTTCCTGAAGTTTGTCCTCGTTTCTCCATTCTTTTCCCTTTCTGCTCTAATTCCTTCAATGATCAAAGAGACCTGTAGGACAAAGGAAAAATGTTCCTACTTTTACTAGATTCTGTTAGATAAAAATCAGATCTATCTATACCCGATTTAACTTAAGCATACACACTATCATGAACACAATAGAGAAAGGAATAGGCCAAGTTAATATTGAATGAAAATCCAAAAGAAAGCACCTACAAATCACGTTGATGTCATAGCAATCTTCTCCAAGCTCTCCTAGTTCATCCCTTGCATGAAAGTCTTGAGATCAAAATGATGATACTTCAATGGATTCTTTCTCCCAGGATAAAAGGTTTGACACCTAAAATATTCCTCCCTTGACCTTGGAATTCCTTCATTATATAGGATTTTTAGGCTTAACTACCATGGAGAAGATCACTCACTAGATCCACTAAATTGGGATCTCCAAGATTTTTAGGGAGAAAATATCTCTCAAGGATTTTAAGGAGGAAATGTCTCTCAAGATCCATCAAATTAGGATATTAGTTTGAGAAAATCTCTCAACCATCCATGAGATTATTAACTTCTCCTTGAGATTAGGAAACTAAATGTGAGGTGGATACTCACACTAAATTAATTTCCTTTTTATGAATAATAATGAATAATTCATGTGCACATAATATTTTGACCTTCATATGATAGATTTCTTCTCCACACTGACTAGGGATTGTGACAAATGTTCTTTCATGGTGTCGATGTGTTGTAAAACTTAGTAAAATGCATGTGACACTTAGTAAGATGCATAAAACACTTGAAAAAGTGCATGTGACACTTAGTAAGGTGCATACGACACTTTACAACACTTTTGAAACTTAGGTGTAAATAGGTGTGACACTTAAGTGTGAAAAAATTTGGTGTGTAACAAGAGTCTGTTCATAACAACCCTCAAGATATGGTGAATGAGAGATGGGCTAGAAGAGAAAGTCGTTGACATATCTCACAATATTTCCCTCCTCATGGAAGCTCTAGTAAGCAATCTCGGACCGTTCAAAGAAATTAGAGGCTCAAACTCAGAGATCAGATTAGACGGGAAATCAAGAGATAATGAAGACCCATAAAAGGAGTCGCGGAAAGAACATGAGAAAGAGAAGTCAATTTTGAGTGCCATAAACCCTTCACAATCCCTATTCAATATGGAAGTGAAAGTGGACATAAATCCATACCAAGGTGATATTGATGCATTGAAATTGAATCATTCATTGTAGGAACTAGAAGTTTATTTTAGCATTCACCATATAGATGAAGAGAAAATTATTTCATTTGTTGTAATGAAGTTAGAGGACATGTTTTAACCTAGTGATAAATCCATACATAAACACTTAGGCTAGAGGGTGATCCTCTTGTAACTAGGTGGGAGGAATTCAAAACCCTCAACAAGTCTCAGTTCTACCCTATCAGGTATGTAGAGGACTAATGGATCCAATGAAAATACTTTAGGCAGAGGCAGGGATAGAGTGCATAGGAGTACACCACTAAGTTGAGAAAGATGGACATCATGTTGGGTATCTCTCCCAAGAACCTAGATGTACTCCTCAAATATCTAGGGGGTTTGCACAATAATTTACGAAAGCAAGTGATGCTCTTTGTAACAGCTCCTTTCTCAACCATGATTATATGTAACTAATCAATAGTTAATTATTTCCATACGATGGCATGTAAATGTGTTATTATTTTAATTGAAAATTGCAATCAGCTGACTGTGGCGTGAATCCTTAAAAGTACTGGCCATGATACCACTATAGGGAAGAGTGAGGAATCCTTTAGAGGGAGTTCATCATGTTAATATGACCCAATTCTCATTGCTAGGATATTTGAATTGGAAATATTAAGATATTTCCCTTAACTCTGATTTCAAGGTAAATCAGTTAACGAGTAAGGGTTCATGGTTGAGAAACCAAATACCCTCAATGAATGGAAGTGTGGGGAGACTGATTGAAGTGAACTATACTGTTAACTAAAGGACAACAATAAAGGTCACCATGGGTCCCCATGATTGACCCACAAGCTTCCTTCTCACTGAAGGAAAATCAGGATACAGGTCAAGAACCTTCCCAAAGAGGATTAGGGGGAAAAAGAGTTCTGAACAAAGGGGGGAGAATGAAAGTGGAGGAGAGACCTAGGTGTGGGATGAGAGATAAGAGTCTCACACAAAATTTAGTTATAGGGCTAGTTGGAAATCCTATATCCAAATATGAGCTGAGAAGGTCGTGAGCTTGATGCAAGAGAGCATCTGATAAGCCTCGGGAATGCCTGGGTTAGGTGGGTATGAGAAAATATTGACTAAGAGTGGTATGAAGGAGAGTAACCAGAACCTAAAAATCTCCTTGATAATTTGAGAGAAATGCCCTGGTGGTATCATGGCTTGGAACATGGGTGGCCTACTATCAAAGAAAATGAGCACGCATAGCCTATGGCTGGGTGAAAAGGAGAATACCCATAGTCAGTTGGTTGGATATAACCGGTAATAGATAAGTATCTCTCTCTTTGAGTAACTTAATTGAAATAACACTTTATTCCTATGATTGACCTCTTGGATGGATATATATATATATATATATTTGTGCCTCCTCTATGCGCAGTAGGGTATTGTTGTAGTGTGATGCCTGGAAAACAAGATAGGCTTATAAACCAAGAATAAGTGATACTTTTTGGGAGGAATGGGTAGAGGTGCCTTAAGGAAGGAATTGGATTGCCTAAAATCCCGAGAGAGGTCTCTATATGAATTAGAGAACCTCAAATCATCGGTGGAATACCTTATCTTGGTATGGGTAGTTTGCAGAAATGTAAACCTCCACCTAGGTGATGGGGAAGGAAGGAATTAATGGTTTTCAAGTCCTGATGAGAGTCCCTAAATGTTTGGTAAGCCTTAGAGAAAGAGATTGGAATAATTCCTGAGAAGTTAAGTCCAATTTCAGGTTGTTATAATGTAGAAATCCTAAATTCTGAGTGGGTTGAATCGCAGTCGTCAATTTGAAGCGATAAAATAATTTTGACCCTTGATCAGAATGTCTCCCTGACAAAGAATTTATATTTCGAGCATGAAGGAATCACAATTGTTGGATCATTGTAGTGAATAGATCATGACCCTTCATTAGATTAGGATATGAAGCTTGTAGAATATTTACTGAGGACCATCGATCTATCGGAAGATCAGAGGCTTAAAGATCTCGACTGTTGGTCAGAGGATGACAGTCGGAGTAACCTCAGAGACCCAGAGTGAATGCACTTTGATGATAAAGGCCCGAGGGACAATCAGGACTGTTAATTGGATTAAAGGTGAGATCAATTCTCAGTCGTAGATCTTCGTTGGGTCTCGTTTAAGTGAGGTTAAGAGGAAAGGTGACATCTTGTTGACGTCATCTTGATGGGGAATGTCCACATACCTAAGGGTAATATGTGGTAGCCTGTATTTGGTTGAAGGAATTGGGAGTGAGTCCCAGTCAAGCTCAGACCTTTGAATGGTCTCTTTAATTATTGAGTGTAGGATCAGTGGGTGGGGAAATATCTACTATGGATTGAATATTAGGATGTCATAATTCTTGTGCATGGGGTTGATGAGGTACTCTGACGACAAATCTCTGAGAATGAATCCAAGTTGTTAGATCTATCAGAGTGTCTGCGGGAAAGGATTTGAACCTTTGGATCCAGAGTAGTTATTTTTCATCGTAGTTTGGTACGCAGAGTAACCTGGGATGCCAAGGTGTAGGAACTCTGATGGTAAGGCTCCAAGAAGTGATTTCTGACCATATATTAGGTAGAGTCTGAGGAGAGACCTCAGGTGTTGAATCTATGATCCATCACGAAGGGAAATAAAGGATTACAATGACATCATGATGACAGTGAATACCCATGTGGAAGCTTACATGTCCCTTAGGATGACGCGTGGTGATAGTAAATTGGTCGAGGGGTCGAGCATGGACCCCATTGGGGAAGAAGGGCCAAAAAACTATGATTTAATTAAGGTCTCAAGAGGATGATGTGGATAGTGCCATGTGTCGAGCATAGAAGATGCCACATGGAATAGTGATTTGGAACCCGTAGGTGCACTTCTGTGGGAAATATGGATGCCATGTGTCATGTGGTGAGGGTGCCACATGTCTTGCAAAGATGTTTCCATGTGTCAATAGGATTTGGCACTCATAGATATAAATTTGAGAAAATTTGGCCCATCTGTCGAAGTTTGAAATGTTGGTAAGGCTATGTGATGGTCAAGAACATCGATGATGACAAAGGTATCGGTGATTTAATGAGATTCATTGATCAATGGTGGGTCAGAGTTAATATCCACCGTATATTTTTTAAGAACCCTTTATAGGTTATAGAACGGGAAACAACATCATGAGTGACGTGGTATGCCAGCATATCCAGAGGATGACAGGTGTTGTACTTGGTTCATCGTAAGGTCGAGGGTGGGCCCTGTTGGGTCTAGACCATTGATGGTTTTCGCAATTTCCAACCGTTAGATCTACGAGTCAAGAGATATAGGTCATTCATCATAGATGGAAGGGATGGTAAGGCTATGTGTTGGCTAAGAATGTCGATGATAGTGGAGGCATCGACAACGTGATGAGGATCATTATATCTACGGCCAATGAATCTGATTCATAGATCTAGGTGTAATGTCATCAGAGAACAAAAGAATGGAAGAGTGGGTGTTAAGCATTGTGTCCGTTAGAATATTCAAATCAACCAGAACTGTTGGATGATCGGTGCCAAGACCATCAGATTGAGAAACGTTATATGGGAGGGTTTTAACCCCCATGTAAGTTGGAGTCATTGAGTCACTCGGAGCCATTGGATGAGTGACTTGTGAACCGTCATATCTAGGAAGGGATCTGATTAACTATGAGTCATTAGAACTTTTCATTGGAGAAATTTGTAATGCATGGGAATGAAATTCTTGACAACGATGACATGAGTTCCCATGGGGTCAGAAATTTAGATCAGTAAGCCACGTGTAAAACACTACGTCTTATGACACGAGTATTCAGAGGCCATGTGAATTCCACGTGGGAGTGAGGTGGTCTTGGCCAATGGAGACATGAGAACTTTGGGAGGCCATACATTTTGACTCTGAGATTAGATCTGAGCATACTTATAGCCGTTGGAAATATCTTAATGAGAAGGAGACATTGGTGCCCTCAATAATAGACCTCAATATGTATAAGAAGAATAAAAATACGAATACCCCATCCCTTAAAAGGTACTTAAGGGGTTGGGTGTGTTACAAAGTGGTATCAGAGCAGAGTTCAAGCACTCGGCCTGAATGGGCCATAGATCAGTCAAGGGACTGGTATCTTAAGGCTAGGATAGGCCTATTAGAAAAATCTCCTCTGCGTTAAAATATTTTTTATTATTTGAACAAGTTCTTTGAGAAGAAGAACTATGGATTTAAAATCTTGTTTGGGAATTTCATGCAATAGAAGATCTATTGTCACTTGACGAATTGATAGTTTCTCCTACACGAGTGACAATATACTGGTAAGTATTCATGGTTTAATCTGATGTAAAATGGTAGAATCCTATTAAGGGCTTCCTAGGTTCAAAAGAATGAATAAAATAGTGATTGTAAGGCTAACTGTAAGAATTGGTGATTACTATTCATATAAGGGATACAACCCTTATGGAGAGATTCCTCGTGGTTAAAGGAATTTGGTATGGATGGATAGGATCCTTGAAGGTATTAATTATTGCTTAAATACAAGAATAATATATATATATATATATATATATATAACTCCTCATGACTAGGGGACTCATGAAAATTGTAAGGTTAGTTTATTTGACCTATGATGAATGAAAACTCTTGTTGTAATAACCCAGTTAAGAAAATAAAAGGAGTCCTTTGGACTATTTCTAGTCCTCATGGAAGAGGTAAAGTGATATGAACATATGAGCAAGTTTATGACCTCACGACTGTAATAAAAGAATGTATATACCTATTGACCTAAAAATATTTCCTATGTAGGGGAATGAAAAAGGAAAATAGTTGGAATATGTCTACATTGTAGGCATGGGTAAAATGATTTGTGCTCCAGGATATGCTAGATTGCATATGGAAAAGATTGAGCATGCATATAACGTGCATATAGACTTATTATAGTATATTATTGGGTGTAAAGTACGGTGATTTCATATATCATATGGTTAGTGATGATCTTATTATAGCAGCACAAGTAAAAATGTTGATGATATTGATTGCCTACTACCTTATGAGGATAAGGTAGAATGGTTAATGAAATGTTGATCCAGAATGTGGTAAAGGAAGTGTTGGAGCATTTCCAGGTGACCAATGGGTCATATTAATATATGTAGGTGGAGGATGGCCATACATGTATGGTTGAGTATACTCAAATAAAAGAAAGAAGGAATTTAGGAAAGGACTTCCTTTATAAAGGTATGTTGACCAAAAGTGAATTGAAGCATGAAGAGAGACTAGAATTGTTAACCTACTACTTTAGGAAGTGATGTAATTACCTGCTTATGTTTCTGACTTGTGAAAGGATTTTATAACAGACATGTAATAATGGATTCTTTCTGGGTGTTTCCATGAGAGGGGGCAACATAAATATGGACACGTCTATGAGACTAGTCATGTGAATAACTATAAATCCTCATTAGAAAAGACTGATATAATAAAAAAATTGATGAATGTATATGATTAATATGGGAATGTACAAGTGGTTAACATGTACAATATACATGTATGAGTATATGTATACTAAAGGAATGATATGACTACTTGAGTAAGAGGGTAGTAAGGCAAAGAGTGTGCTTTCCTGGACTGGATAATTCCATGGATGAATGGATAACCCTATGTTGGAGGGTTTGAGTACCTTGTCTTAGTAATATTTTGTGGAAGTATGCAACTCCTATGAGAAATATAATATGAAATTTTAAGAGAGAAGTGAGAAAAAATGTCCTTTTGTTGGTTGTTATCTTGTAAAGAGGCAACATAAATATTATTTTAATTGGTGAGACTAATTGTTCAAGTGACTGAAGGATATCATCAAAACTGGATGAAGTTAAAATAAATGTGAATGAAAAAGGTAAAATGCTGCAACTTATGCACATACATATATGTAGATGTACATAAACATGCTTAAAAAGTATAATATGAATACCTGATCAAGTAGGATGTGAGAAAAGATGTGTACTTTCCAAATATGAATAATGCCATGGAGGCATGCTTCACCATATGTAGAGGGGTCTGAACGTTTTTGGTTGATTAAGATAGAAGGCATGGCGAGAATGCCTTTGAGAATCTCATGAGCTAATCATGAGTTAAATAATTTTAAATAAATACGCATATCAAATTGTAAAGTATGTTGGGTTTGGACACACAAAAAATGCTAATGCATTTGATTAAGTGCCTGAAAGAACAACTTGAAACCAAATTTTTAACATAAGAGTGCTTATTTGAATGTAAATATGAAATGCATAATAAGAATGCAAGTTTATATTCCTTATGGAATAGCGGGAAAGAATGTGAAAATGACAAAGTTGAGGCTGACTTGAGGTTGAGGTCATCTAAGATAATGATGGATATGCAATAAGGAAGTTTCATGATAAGACAGTTCCATGTGGAGGAACTATGTGAGAACTTTGTTAGGAAAACAGAGTCATAATATCAATGATGGTTGGAAATTTGGATAATAAACTACAAAATCTATTTGAACAAGAATCTTGGATTACATTTTAAAATATCGTGCATGAGTGAAAGATATGAAAATGAATGTTGACCATTCTGATTTCTAATGTTAATGTGCATAATGCACAGATTCATAATGTTGAGCATATTTTTTCATTGATGTCAACATAGTGCATAGGAAGAGGAAGTGTGTGAAAATCTTGAAGTGCACACATATAGTATGGAAAAAAGTCCACGCACAGAAAAGGAAGTGTCTGAAAAGATTCTTTCTACTGTACTATTGCAAATCCACATGAAATGGAACTCCTAGAACAATTCATGAAAGGTTGAAAACATAAGTGTGCAAAAGGATTGAAGGATGAATGGATCAACAATGCAAAAGAAATCATAGAAGTGATTGAGTCTGCTAGGAATGCGCGTAGAATAGGATGATAACCTATGACATAGTTCAAAAGTGAAGTGGAATGCAACAAATTCCCTTGTCCATGATCATGAAATGGATCAGTAGATGTTTATTCCGTAGCGCAACGATGTTTTCAGCAAGCGACAAGTGAAAGAGTGAACAATGATGGAGTGTGTGGAAGATTGCGCAAATGAAAATATGCATGGTTCCTTGAGTCAGTGTGATGAATGGTGTAGTGGAGTGTAATGAGATGAAGTTCAAAGTAGAATGAGACAGAATGAGTCACTAGGGGCACTTACCGTCTGATGGCGTGATCCAGTAAGCACACTGCAGGACAAGTGTGACAGGATGAAGACTTGTGACTTGAGGCTTGTTCTCTGGTTCTATTTGCATAGTGGATTCTTTGTATACCATAATGAAATTATTCTGTCATTCTTCAGGAGATGCTCAGATAATCTGGAGCACAGTCGTAGGAAGAATTGGTCCATTTGATTTAGTCAAAGTTTTTCCACAATGTAACATTCATGTGTCCACATACTATATTTAGACAAAATTGTAACCTAAAGGATTTTGATATGGTCAAAGTTTGTCCACATTGTAATTGTTATGTATCCACATACAAGAAGGTGACCTCAGGAAAATCAGTATAAGCATGGATGTGTGTTGATCATGAATGTGTGCACGAAGTGAGGTGGAAGATGATACTATAACAGTTCATGGGAACATAAATGTAAATTTGTTAGGTTGTATTGAAAGATTTAGTGATGTAATATATTTTTCTCAATTTAGGGTAGCAGGGTGCTGCTAGGGTGAGTCAAATCTCACTGAGGATTGGTGTCTTCATTTTTGTAATAGGTTGGTGCTTGAGAGGATTGGTGTCCTCAATTTCTATGATAGATTGGTGCTTGAGAGGATTGGTGTCCTCGTTATCTGTGATAGGTGTGTTCTCGTTGAGCTGATAATTTATAACTTGTAAGTTGGTGTTTGCAGAAGAACATAAAGAAGATGTTTTGTGGTTTTTCCCACATTGGGTTTCCACGTAAAAATATTTGTGTAATGTGTTCACTGTGCTATTTTGATTTCTTCTTGTATCTGTCATTAAGTGAAAACTTATACTTAACTTAGAAAACTATGTTGATTTCTGTTTGTATATGTCATTAAGTGCACATTTCTAAATAACTTAACTGGTTGAAAGGAAAGAACAATACAGAAGGTTAATGCAATATTGTTCAACCCCCCCTCTCAGTATTGTTATGAGTTTCAACAATTGGTATCAAAGTGAAAGATCCTTCACTTACAGTCTAATAGATGGAAGGAACATCACTAAGAAAGTATGTTCAATCAAGATTATTTTTCAACCAGACTTCCTATGTTGAATGGAATAATTTTTTCATTTTGGAAAATCAAAATGAAGACCTACTTGATGTCTCTTGGTATGGAATTATGATAGATTGTGGTAGATGGCTATAAAATCCCAACTACTCTTCCAACTAATGATAGTAAGAAAAATTACTATAGTAATGCAAAATCTATGAATTTTGTCCAAGGAGGACTTGTAGAAACAAAATTTGTTAAAGTGATGCAGTTGGAATCCGCAAAGGAAACATGGGACAAAATGGTAAACAATTATGAAGGAGATGAGAAAGTAAAGTTGACCAAACTTCAAGCTCAAAAAATGCGGTTTGAAATCCTAAGAATGAGTGAAGATGAAAATATTGCAAGTTTCTTTCTCATAGTGGATGTGACTGTAAACACCATGAAAGGGCTAGGAGAGGAAATTAAAGAAGCTATGGTAGTTAAGAAGGTATTGAGATCTCTTCACTCAAGACTTTATGTAAAGGTCTCAGCTATAGAAGAAATGCATGAACTAGACAAATTGACTATGGATAGGCTCCATGGAATTCTAATTGCTTATGAGATGAGAACTAGGAAAGAACAACCAGATCTAAAGGACGTGGTTTTCAAAGCATCGGTCAAATTGTCAACATCTCAAGATAATGAATCATCAAAGCACTTATTAGATGAAGATGTAGCTAACTTTGTGAGGAAGCTGAAGTGGGGCTCCGGAAAATATAAAGGTATGTTATCGTTTAAATTCTTTCATTGTGGTAAAGTTGGTCATTTTGCATCTAAATGTCCTTTTAAAGGAAATGGAACCAATGAAAAGGAAAGAAAAGGCAAGGATAAACATAGTAATTTTAAAAAGTCTTTTAAAATGAATAGTTTTCATTCAAAACGGGATAGCAACATCTCTGATGAAGAAGAAGATGATCCAGATCTAATTTAGGATGAAAAACTTCTCATGTCTTTGGAACAACACAAATATGATCAAACAGGCACTGAAGAGTGTGAATTTGTAGTAGATATGGAAGGAGAACTCATTATTTCTTTACAAGAAATATCTCGACTCAAGAAAAATAATAGACTAAGTGTTACGTTCCTTTTGTCACTTGGGTGAGAAAAAAAGGGCCCTTGATTGCTTAGTTGGACTAGCTAAACAACACAAAACAATTATCAGTAGGTTAGTGAACTTGCAAGTAGAGAATCATATACTAGAACAAGAAAATAATAAAAAACAAAGAAAACTAAATTCAATCAAATATCAACACATGATGGATGACATTGAACACAAAGAGTGGTTACCCAATAGAGAATGGTCTTTTGAAATTGAGAACACCAAGAGGAGAAATGTGGAATTTATGAATCCCCTATTCCTTGTAAGGGAGGGCTCTTGAATCCCTCAAAGTAGACCTTCTACTCTCCTATTTTAAATTGTTAATGATGAAGAAATGTATGGAAAATCATCCCAAGATGTGGAAAGGTTTCCCTATGATATACTTTCTCAAACTATTCTTGAGAGAACAAATGGCTTCTCCAAGAATATTTGCACAGCATAACACTACAATAAAATTCTTCTTCTTTTTGCATATAATGATCATCTATTTATAAGAGGATGGCTAGATATTTTACAATTAGTGTCAAGTGTGAATGGGGAGGCCTTTATAGGTACCTTCCATCTTTTCACTGATCCCAAGGCAGAATTTTAGGGCAATTTTTAGGTATGGACGAGATCCACTTCATCCTAGAATTGGTTGAGGCCCGACCAAAATCATGTTGGATTACTGAGAGGGGGGGGTGAATCAGTAATAGAGCAATTTAACCATATAATCCAAGTGTTATATCAATGAAGCATTATTATCCAATAACTGCAGAGTAAATAAG
>JASDQU011175072.1:0-18143 GCA_032191745.1 Picea mariana
TAGTGGATATTATTATTTGATGGAATTTGTTTATAAATGACTTAGTTTATTGACTTGTACTTTGATGATGCAACTCAAACTTTTAATTATTTGATTGGTTTTAAACTATGGTTTTTAATGGGCTCATTTAAATATTTATATGTTGATATGGTTGAATTATATGTGGAATAATATGTTGTAACTGATGTTGTCAATTCATATGGTTATGACACATTAAAATGAAAATGTTTGATACATTAATTTGCAAATTCTACTAATAGATTTCCTAGTGTGACAGGGAACCATAGGTATATATTGATGTGGGATTGCATCAACATTATTATGGACTCCAAATAGAGTCAGGGTACCCTATAACGCTATATGGTTAATGCTATTATTTAATTTTTATTATGGAATTATTTGATGCATCGATTGTAGTGTGTGCATGACAGGGAATCTGCTTGTTAATAACTCCACACATGGGTAACGATCTTGTACACAAATGTATGGTGTACTATCAAGAGAGGAGGAACAACATTCATGTTACCACCTACTAACACTCATTTTTCATGACCTAGGTTAAAATGCTAGGGACTCTTTTACTTAGAGGCTTCACACTACTATCCAGGTGGGAAGAATATTTTGTCACTCAAAGGGTTTGTATGAGATAAATTTTGGTCCCACCAGGACCTTATCCTCAATTCGATCCCAAATCAAAGGCATATGACATGATCTCCCGTAAATAAACTTGAAAGGCACCATCTTAATGGTTCTTTGATAATGGTTGTTATATGCAAATTTACCAGTGGAAAGAATTATCCCATCTCTTATGTTGGTCCATAACATACATACACAACATGTCCTCCAAGATTTTGTTTGTTCTTTCGATATTCCCATCTGTATCCGGGTGATACGCGGTACTAAAGTTAATTTCGGTTCCCAAGGCCTCTTGGAAAGTAGTCCAAAATCGTCCTATAAACACCGATCCTCTATCGGATATAATCCTCTTAGGTATGCCATGCAGTCTTACAATTTCAATGATGAAAACTATAGCTATGTCAGGTGCCTGATACGTCATATGCACAGTAATAAAATGATCACTCTTCGTCAGAGTGTCGACTACACAAAAATAGAGTCATGTCTCCTTGTCATCAGTGGAAATCCATCGAAATGACCTTGCATTCTGATTCTGGAATTGCGTTTGGTTGTAGTAATCTTACCAGATGTCTATGTTCAGCCTTCACCTCCTCACATTCTAGACATATTTCCATGTAGTTGACTATGTCTGCTTTCATTCCTTTCCAGAAGAATAAGGGTTTAAGGTATGCCCTCATCTTCGTGACTCCCGGGTGAGCCATGTACACTGCTCTATGAGCCTCGTTTAGGATCAAACTCTTCAACTCGTCATTGGGAGGTATGTATATTTGACTTTTAACTCTCAAAAATATGTCGTTGTCCATAGTAAATACTTCAAATTTTGGTACCATCATTGTGTTTTGTCCGATAAAAACCTTGACCTCTTTGTACCAGTCATCGTCACGTTGTAAACTTAGAATCTTTTCATGTAGATTCGTGTGAAGAGGCATCACCAAAAATATGCATGGTCTCCAACTCAACGCATCTGCCACTCTGTTCACTTTTCCTTTTATGTAAGTAATCTTGAAATCGTACTCGCTAAGAAATTCCGAGCAACATCATTGTCGTGCATGCAATTTTCTTTGCATAAATATGTGTTGTAGTTCATAGTGGTCCATTTTTAGTTTGAATTTATGTCCAATAAGTTAGTGTCTCCAAACTCTCAAGGCATAAAAAATGGCTAACAACTCCAAATTGTGCATTGCACAGTTCTCCTCATGCCTTCTCAACTTTCTCGAGATGTAAGTGATCACTAAACCATATTGCATCAAGACTCCGCCTAAGCCTTCCTTGGATGCATCAGGGCATACCAAGAAGTCAGCGTTCATGTTAGGTACCTTTAGTACCAGTTTTGTTTTCAACAGCTCCTTGAGCCTCTAAAATGCATCTACACATTTCTCGGTCCAAACAAAGTTCTTGTTCTTCTTCTGCAATTCCGTAATCGAATTTGCTATCTTTGAAAAACCTTCGACAAACCGTCGATAGTATCCTGCTAAACCCATGAAGCTACGCACTTTGGGGAAACTTGTCGGTGCAGACAATTTCATAATAGCCTTGACATTTTTTTGATCCACGACGATACCTTCGTTGGAGATGACATGCCCTAAGTAGTGAATCTTTGATTGATAAAATGGGCATTTAGACAATTTTCCATACATTGTTTTCTCTAGTAGACACTGTAGTACCATGCGAAAGTGATTGGTATGCTCCTTCATCGTCCGAGAGTAAATACAAATATCATCAATGAATAGTTGGACGAACTTGTCCAAGTATTCACGAAACACCCCGTTCATCAAATGCATAAATACCCCCGGGGCGTTCATCAGTCCAAATGGTAGAACAGTAAACTCGTAATGTCCAAAACTCATCTTAAAGGCAGTATTAGGGATGTTGTACTCCTTAATCCATAACTGGTGATACCCTAATCTCAATTTGATCTTTGAAAACACCATCGCACCATTCATCTTATCAAACAGATCATCAATCCTTGGCAACAAATATTGATTCTTGATTGTTTCCTTGTTCAATTGATGATATTCAATGTAGAGTCTCCACAACCCATCCTTATTCTGTATGAAGATAACATGATCAACCCACGGTGACACACTTAGGTGTATAAGTCCTAGGTCCAACAACTCCTTCAGTTTCATTTTCAACTCCTATAACTCCAAGGTCGACATCCGATAAGTCTTTCTTTCTATCGATTCAATCCTAGGTTTTAGGTCTATGGTAAAATCCAATTCCCTCTCTAATGAAATCCTAGGTAACTCATCGAGAAAGACGTTTGCAAACTCTCTCACCATCAGAACGTGTTCTAGACCTTCTGCTACTCCCTTCTCATTTAACGCAAGGATCACATAAAGCTTACATCCCTGGCGCATGCTCTTGCGTAGCTGCAAGGAAGAGATGAACCTCAGGGAAACTCCCTGTTTTTTACCTACAATCACGTGTCTTTGTCCCTCATCATCGACCAAGCTCAACCATTTCATCTTACAGTTGAGTATTGCCTCATGCAATTCCAACTAGTCCATACCGATCACGACGTCATCAGATCCTAAGATCGAGACGTACAGGCTAGCATTGGTGACAAACTCTCCTAGGTTAAGGCTACAACCCATAACCTTCCCTCCAACCTTTTGTTTGGCTCCCAAATCCATTTTTACAAAGATAAACTTGTCCTATTCGACTTCCTTTATCTTAATTCTTTTTAGTGTTGCACTAGAAATAAAAATTTCGATAGCACTTGGATCTATCAAAATACTAAGGGTCTGGTCAGCAATGGTATGTGACATCTCAAGCATGGTCGACTGGTTCTCTTCCTGGTGGTTAGTCACCATTGCATGGATCCGATGGGTCTTGCCCAAATCTCCCATGGCAGTGAGTCCGGATAATCCAAATGCTCTAGTCCTCTCCACTAGGTAGTCGTGCTGGTAATGTGGCTCCCCACATGTCCAACACCCTTTCTTTGGTCCAGTACTCCTGGTACCTGAAGTAGAAGATGACGACCCACTGGCCTGGAACCCTAGTCTCTTCTGTTGAACATGCCTAATTTTTTGTTGTTGTGGTTGACATTGTTGTTGGTGCTCTGGTCCTCTATAAGGATTTTATTTATAAGGTGTTGGTCGTCGAGGTGTAGTGAAAGTGGATCCTCTCTGGAAACCATGATATCCTAGTGAATGTCTAGCTGGTGTCTGATGTTGTTGCACACCAAATGACACCTGCCCTGCTGGTCTCACTGGATTCCTTCTCCGAACACCACTGATAATCTCCTCCTATGCTATGAGGGCCTTCTAGATGACATCATGCAAGTTTTGAGGCATCAATATCCTAACCTTTTCATGAGTGATAACATTAATGCTAAACAAGAACCTTTTGACCTTAAGTTCCTCGGTATTTACGTGCAGAGAATACTGAAGCAGCTCCATAAAATGGCCCTCATACTTAAGAACCGTATGTCCACCCTATCGCAAGGTGTTGAACTCATTGAGTTGATTCTCAATGAATTCCTTCGATAGATACCTCTCTTGGAACCATTCCTTGAACATTTCCCATGACATGTATTTGACGACCATGCTCAATTGCGACATGAGAGTCTTCCACCATATAAGAGTTCTCCCCTTCAGGTGAAACACCGCCATGCAGACCTTCATTTTGGAGGTATAGTCACGAAGTGCAAACCACATCTCCATATTCTCCAACCATGCCTCGGTGGTTGCGTCGTCTGGGGCACCAAATAGCCTAGGAAATTTGACCGTCTCGAATTCATGGTGAATAGTACTAGTACTGACCAAAGCATGTGGTGGACCCTCATCCCTATCAGTACTGATCAGTGCCTCAAACATCTGCAGAAAGGACCCCATCATCCCAACCACATAACCCATAGCTAATTGTTCCTACTCAAAATCATGTTCGTCTCCCTGGGGGTTAGACCCATCGAACATGGATGCTATTGGAGGTGTTCTGCCTCCTCCCCTAGCACTTCGTCACATGCCTCTGCGACGTCCTATAACCATTATTACCTGCATGAATACAAATCAGTTTAATTAGCAACATTACAATCAAATATCTAACCAACGAAATCCGTAGTGATCCCAAGTCACGGGTCGAACCGGTTTTGATACTATATGTAACATCCCTTGTTATTACGACTACAAGTGACACAATGCAAAAGAAAGATTGTGTTTTTCTTTTAAGTAGGAAGGAAACAACGAAAACAATTAATCCACACAACTTGATGATGAACATAACGCATATAAATCAGGCAACAAACAATAACGACCCAACATACTAGCACATCATGCAAATGGATGAAACATGAGATAATCAAATAGACAAATAAAATGACTAAGCTATGGGACAACATCAATATCAACTAGACGCAACCAACATAAAATGACATAGGTAACTTGAACTTTCAGAGTGAGAGAGGAACAAGCACAAACAAGAGTTACAACACAAGAACCAACATAAATTACAATGAACATAATGCCCACATCCGGAAGCACATGAATCTAGCTAGGTTATTCTTCACTTCTATCAATCAGGGCACGAATTGATCCCCTCATCAGGAACCATTCCATCACAAAGTGGTGGGCATGATAGTAACCAAGGCACAGCATAACGTATCTAGACCAATAACACAAGAAAACTCCAACACGCTAGGAGACCAAATTAATTGTCAAAATTACAAGAAGCCTATACCCAAGCACCCAATCAAAAAGTCCACAAGACACAAGGTGACATCATTCAATATTTAAATTGCGCAACTAGCCAAAGGATTTCTTTTTTTCTTAAGAGGCACTTACTATCAATGAAGTCTCCCATACTGTAAAACAAAATTAATCTGAATAATATCTATAAAATTCATGTTCATGTATATTCTATTTTAATTATCTATATAGTAGAAATGTTATTAGAGAGCTATCTTAATCATATGTGATATAAGAAATTAAAGAATTGATATAGAAAATGAAATGTTGATATAAAGAACTGATACAAGAAAATATGAACCTCAATAAAGAAACTTGAGTGCAAGAGGGTGAAGAAAACTTACTTCCCCATAAATTACTTAAAGATAACAATTTAATCAAGAAAATTCTTTTGCAAGATGAGACAAATTATTTCAAAGGAAGACAGTGTTGACTAAAAGGAATATGAGCATCCTTTATCGTAAAAAGAAACTAAAAATAAATTTCATGGATTCACATCACAAGAATATGTATATAATAAAGTAGATCAAGGTCGTAGATTCAAGATATGATTATGTTTTTTATCATTTAATCTCAGGTTTTGATCATCAAATTAACGATGGAATAGACCTCTAGCCTTACTATCAAATATATAAAGTCTGTTCTCCAATACCTATGACTCATTCATGCATAAATTTCATGTTTCATAAATCCGCACTTGCAGGGGTCGTGCAAAAACCTAGTTTCCTTGCTTATAGAGAGAAGTAACAGGTTTACATCTGCATCAATCCCACACTATCATAGTGTAATGTCGATTCAGTAGCAGGGTGAACAACCAGTTACAATTTCATGGGAAACTAATCTCCATGGGAATCCCATAAATATTAAATGGTCCTTTATCATCTAATCGGTTTTTAGGCAGTTGAAAAAAGATCGCTACTCCAATTTCTTCAAAAATGAAAGCACGAAAATTGTTAAATGTTATTGATATGAAGGAGTTGATTAACACTGACAAGATATACTTTGAGAATAATTTTTTTTTTTGGAGAGAAGATAGATTTTAACAAATCTTGGTATTAGTAAGAAATGGGAAAAGGTGCACAATACAAGGTAATCTTATGTTTTAAATGGAAAACAAAAGGGATGTATCCATGAATCTAAGGAATATAGAGTTATTCTAGATAGTATTGTCAAGAAACCATAACTAAATCAGTGTTAGGTCTAAGAAAGTCATAATGTGTAGTGAATATAGATTTAATTTCAACTCTCGGGATTGACTAACTTCGTGGGAGAGAATCAAGTCCAAACCTTATTGTAATGTGTGGCAAGAGAGAGTGTCAATCAAGCGTTGTCATCCATTTTCATATTTCACTCAATACGATAAAAAAAATTAGATGAAGAAAAATTATAACAATAGAGGTATCAATAACCAAGGTGAATAGTAATTCCATAAGAGCCATTACTCCATTCCATTTTCATTGGTTACATAGAAATTTCCGAGACAATTCTTCACATGTTTAATAATGAAATTGAATTTAACAATTTTAAAATTTCTAGTAGATTTGCACTCCTACAAAATTTTAAAATAGATCAAGAACATAATTATTATTGCATCAGCCAAGGCAAATTTCCATACATGTTTAATATATGGAAATTTAATATATGTAAATTCCATGTTTAACATGCATAAATTCCATACATGTTTAATATACAATAATGAAAATACTCAAATCACAGGCAGTGGATTCTCTCAATAAAAACGTAAAGGAAAGACAATTCAGATCCCCAGGAATTTACACAAATCACAGAGTATGGAAGAGGAATTTTTGTTCTACACAGTAAGGAATTTTCTTGGCAGATAAATTATCCTTCACTTACTATCCATGCACAGGAAAGTAGGGCATTTGAATCTAAATATTTAACATCGGAGTGAAAGACAGTCTATTCATCTCCTAGCTGACTTCTCAGGCACAGACTAATAACTTAAAGGACAAAGGAATGGAAGATGGAAACACGATTTATTTGTATTAAAAAAAATAAAAAACACGGAGTAAAATAAAGCAATTGCCTGAGAACCAAATGCAGTCTTCCTCAGTAATAATACAAACACAGTAATTAAAACAAAGCTTAGAACATAAATTTAGTGACCCTTTTGCAATTTCACATGGTGCACTATAGCCCAGATAAAATTTCATATGCATAACTAAATGAGTCTTTTCTTTTAATAGTGTCTACGCAAAGCGAGATTTTGACAATAAAGAAATGCATGAAAAAGAAATTTATCTATGATTTAATACAAATTATGCACATGCGTACCCTAGCCAAATGTGAAGATCCTGAAGTGAATGTCTCGTGCTCGTGCTCTATCCAACTCCATCTTGCCGATCGATGAGACCTCACCGGTACCTTCCAGCCAACGCTAGGGGTACTTTTCTTCCACCTAAGCCCCCCGAGAAACAAAGGGGCCACGCACACAATACTAGAGAATGCTAGCACTCAGCTCACCTCGCAATGTTGAGATACCACTCGTTACCCAAGTTGGGTATCCCAACTCCCACAAGAGAAAGTTTAGTCAAGATAAAATTTCAGCAGCGTAACGTCATGCAAGCCAAATCTGATCCACACTCTTTATCCGCCATCCTTTATATAAAGTTTTCTTAGTCATTAGTTTCCCAAAACCCTCATTAGATTCCTTTTTCATTTAATTAATTTCAAAAAACCTCCCCCGTACACATGTTGCCCGATACCCTAGTTGCACCAAAAGATCAATTTTATTAATTAACAGAATATTCCTATTTCCCTCATCCACCTAAAAGCATTCCTAAAAACGCTCCTCGGTGCCCCAAAATTCCCTTACAATTCTTAAATGAATTACAGCTTACTTAATTCCTAGTTGAGTTCATAAATAGAGAGTTCCAAAGGAACAATTCCTTACTAAGTTAGACATTCAGATTTTTCTTTAAGTTTCCCCTTTTCTTTGTGTTTCCCTTTTTCTTTAAGTTTCTTTTTTCTTTTAAGTTTCCCCCTTTTGACTTTTTAACTAAAAAAATCAATTTAGCAAGTGTAAATAAAAACAACCATTTACCCTTTTAATAAATTTAATTCTCCATTATAATTTTTTTTACTTTAATAATTAAGTTTTAATTTCTTACCCCCCCTTATTGTTACATGTTTAATTAGTTTTTCTTTATCCACATGTTCTACTTAGACCTAGGTTTTAATTTCCCTAGGCTGGGCGACAATTTTAAAGGGAAAATTTCTTATTAAACTTTACTTATCACTTCATTCATTTTAAGGTCGACCAGGTCCTAAGGAGGCATAATTTTCTAGGCACTACATTTATTAACTTATAATAGTTAAAATCACGATGTGCTCTTCAGGATGTACTATGTGCTCCTAAGGTTCCACTCGCGTCCTTCGGTTTTGTTTACACGACGTGCCCTTCAAAAAGCACTACGTGCTCCAAAGGTGCCACTCACCTCTTTATGTTTTCTTTGTGAGACGTGCCCTTCAAGATCAACTACATTCTCCAAGGGTGCCACTCTCCTCTTGACTGAATTTGGTAGACATCAAACCCCTGGATTCAATACTCCACTAGGTGATCTTGTGGGAGACTAAGGGCCTCTAAGGAATAAGGCCCATGCCTTATTGCACACCCCTCAGAATCATCATGAGCAACTGTCACAGTTTTCCCTCATGACATCATGGGTATTATCGAACTAGGTAATCATTAACCTATAGTTTTAGCCACGACGAGACTGCTAGTAGGTTGTGGCAGGGATGTTGCCACACCTCTCCCTCAATGTATCTAGTTGTCGTGCGTGACCGCTCTACTCCAAATGTGAGTTTGGTCAACAAGCTATTGTTAGACTGCATCCATCAACAAATCATGTCAGCAATAATAATCAATCATCATATCATCTAATCATATGTACATATGTCACATCAACAACATTCAAACCCTAACAGTCCACTTCCTGACTCAATCCAGAGTCCAAGGGGTTTCATCAATGCCTATGCATTCTCAATGTCCAGATTCCTACACACTCTGGAGAACCCAGTCAATAGCACCTGCCTATGTCAATACAAAAAAATAACGTATCTTCAAATCCCCAATATCTCATAATCATAATCAAAACAACCAATAGTATAATAACCTGAATCACTTGCATGCAAGTGTACTCAAAGAATAAGTTTGCTCAGTGCGCGCAAGAGAAGGATGTTACATATGTACAAATACTCAAATATGTGCAAATACAAATTATTGTTATGTGGATTTTGACAAAATCTATTGTTTGAGAACTTTATGTTGGTAATTGTTGAGAGTTTGATTCACTAAAGAGTGTTGTGAAGTGGGAATTTTCTTCCAAATCTTAGTGGCTTCACTCTTCTCTTATTTCAATATTAGTACATTCTATATAGCCCTATTATGGCTCAAGTATTGTTAGGGAATGAGAGTACCCATTGGAATTGGTAGGGTTGTCACCTGGTGGATTATCAAAGGAGTTGCAAGTTGACACAAGAATGGGTTTGGGCTCGCAAGTCAAGAAATCATTAAATCAAGAAGCTTTTTCATTGTTACCCTTATACATTTTATTTATCAAATATGTACAAATATAAATTATTGTTATGTAGATTTTGACAAACTTTAATTGGTATATGTAGTAGGTTTTTTTTTTGTTTGTTATTTTGTCCATGACTTGTGGGTCTAACTTGTGGATGAGAAACCATGACATAGGGGCATCTAATCCATCAAAATCACCCGAGGATTGCACCCGACTTGAGCCGCACCAACCCTTAACATGGCTGGATTTTTTGTCCCCGCAGGTTTCAAACCGATGACTTTAACATCATGGAGTGCCTTAACAACACACTCCATCAGTGACTATCCTACACCTCAGGGATGGTATATGTAGTAGTTGGTTTCCATTAAAAAAAAGAAATATATATGGACACATTTTATTAAGGAATTGTGCGGAAAATTTATTGTTATTGAAATAGAGAATTTAAATTGAGTTGCATAGATTCATTTCTAGAATTTTTTATAGTTGAAATATTGTTGTTATCCAAATTAAAATCTATAGAAGCAGAGAAAATGCATCCTATAGGATTTGAAAATGCACAGTAATTCATCATTAATTTATTATTATATTTAAAATTATAACTATTGTTGAGAATTCATATTTATAAAAAAATTGAATCCAAATTAGATTCATATACTAGTAAATAAAAATTGATAAACTATACCATTGTATTCATTTGTGTAATGTTCATGTTCCTGGGTCCAAATGGAATATCAAGCAAGTAAGGGAGAACGCATAATGATAGGTCCCAATTAGACCTTCTCTCATTTGGGGTAGCATTTTCGACTGCCATGTGGGCATGGTTTCCACTAAAAATTAAAAGAAGAAAAAGGGAAAGAAGACAAATTGTCTCCCAATGAATTCTAATTAACTCTAAATCTAATCTAAAAAAAAGAAACCTAACTAATTTAACTAATTTGAACCTATCATATAGGAGAAATCATTAAATACAGACACAAATATGTACAAATACAAATTATTGTTATGTGGATTTTGACAAACTTTAATTGGTATATGTTATTATTGAAATAGAGAATTTAAATTAAGTTGCAAAGATTCATTTCTAGAAATTTTTATAGTTGAAATATTGTTGTTGATCCGAATTAAAATCTATAGAATAGGAAAAAATGCATCCTATAGGATTTGAAAATTCACAATATTTCATCATTAATTTATTATTATATTTCAAATTATAAGTATTGATGTGAATTCAAATTTATAAAAAAAATGAATCCAAATTAGATTCATATACTAGTAAATAAAAATTGATAAACTATACCATTGTACTCATTTGTGTAATTTTCATGTTCCTGGGTCCAAATGGCATATCAACCAGGTAAGGCAGAACTTGTAATGATAGGTCCCAATCAGACTTGCTCTCATTTGGGGTAGCATTTTCGACCGACATCTGGGCATGGTTTCCACTAAAAATTAAAAGAAGAAAAAGGGAAAGAAGACAAACCATCTTCCAATGAATTATAATTAACTCTAAATCTAATCTAAAACAAAAGAAACCTAACTAATCTAACTATTTCTAACCTATCCTATAGGAGAAAAACTAATTGAATGAATATAGTATGAGATAACATTATTGATAGTAGAATTAATTCATGCCAATCAACAATGTATTAAAAAAATGAAATTGTATAAATGATCACAAATAATTGCAAATAATATCTTTAACTTCATACTTATAGGAATTCATCAGAAATGGTAACAATATGAGTAATCCAAAACACAACAAATAGAAATAATTTGTATGAAAATAATTCAAAAAAACCCACAACAAACTTACTAGTAGAGACGTCCCTAATACATTTGACAACAGTTACGATCTTAAATTCCTTCTGCTCTTTATATATCTGAAAATAATAGTATCCTTCTATACAATGCTCAATTGTCCCCTATTACATTGAATGGTCTTCCTTTCACAAAATAAGGAATACCTTTATTCATATGTAACAACCAACAATTATTATGTATTCAACCTATTTATTTTGTCATTAAATGTTTCAAGTTCTTTATAAAGTTTTTTAAATGAAAGTAAAATCATTACAAACATAAGTTAAATATATTCCTAAGTGCTTAATTTTTCCCTAACATTGTTTATGAGTGTTCTCCATTAAAAATATCATTGGCTCTACCTATATTTTCCCTCTTTTATTCTTCATATTTTCATTGGTGTTTTGGTGTAAATTTGGTAAATCAGAGTCTTCCATCTTATTCTTCTTTCCTTGAGATTTCTATCATCATCTTGCAAGCCTAATTTTATTTTATTGGAACTCAATTTATGGTCGCCTGAACATTGCATAGTTTATTCCTCTTCAAATTTGAGTCCCTATGTTCTTTTCATTTTCTAGAATTTTATGTTGCTAATTCTACTTAAGTACTTCTTCCAACCTATTCTCCTGCTTAAGTGTAACATTCTGCTCTTGTGAGCACATGTTATTGACTTATTCTTTGAGGACACTTGAGTGCAAGTGATCCGGTTATAGTATGTGGTTATATGTTTCGCTTATGGATCTTTATGATGATATTGATGGATTATGGTTTTATGTTATTTATTATATGTGTATTGACATATTCTATGGATGAGTTTCCCATGATTGTGCAGTACACTTGACAGTTTGAGGATGTTTATGGCATAAATGGACCTCCTTGGACTCTGTATTGAGTCAAGGAATGAATTATATTGACTTGAGTATTACATTTATGCATATGTGACATACCATAGATTATATTATGATGTTGTTTATGGATCATTGACAGTGTTTCGATGATGGACACAGGATGACGATTTCTTTCGGATTTGAATCACATAACGAGTAAAGGGGACATGCACATAAACTGGATATTGAGGGAGAGGTGTGGCGGCATCCCTGACACGACCTACTAGCACTCTCATCGTGGATTGAATTGTAGGTTAATGATTACCTATTTTGAGATTTCTACGATGTCATGAAGGTAGATTGAGAGAGTCATTCACAAAGATTTCTAAGGGGCGTGCAATAAGGCAGGTTCCTTATCCCTTAGAAGCCCTTAGTATCTCACAAGATCACTCAAATGGAGTATTGAATCGAGGGGTTGGACAACTACCAAAACCAAACAAAGGTGAGTGCCACACTTGGAGAAAAGAGTGCACCTTGAAGGGCATGTTGCGTAATTAAAATTTGAATCAAAGGAGAGTGGCTCCCTTGGAGCATGGAGTGCGTCTTGAAGGGCACGTCACGTAATTAAAATTTTATTCAATGAACCTAGGTGGCCTAGAAAACCTTGAGTGTTTTTTTACATCTTGTAAAATCTTTAAACATTGTCGAATTTAATTAATTAATTAAGGATTGGAATTATTAATTTTAAACCCCTAAATGAAAGACTAAGCCTATTTGAATTTAAGCCTAAGATTAAATCTTGGTGAGATTACAATAACTAAATTAAAAATTAGATAAAATAGGAAATAGGGTAAATCAACTTAAGAAATTAAGAGAGATGAAATAAATCTAAAGAATTAATACAATACACATGTGTGCATAAAATACCAATTTAGAATTTAAGATAATAAAGGAATAAAGAATAAAAGAATGTGTAAGCATAGAAAAGTATTTAGAGTCTAGTTAATACTAGTCTAACTAGAGAAGAATCCTATTTTAACTCAACTAATTTTTAGAAAGGTGTTAGTCATTTAATTGGAAATTAGGGGAATAAAGAGACAACTAGGAGCAATTTAAGGAGCGCTTTTAGGAAGGGTGAGGAAAATTGACTTTAATTAAAATAAATTATGGAATTTTCTTGTGCAACCCATAGAGAGGGTGACAAGTATATGGGGGAAATAATTCTTAATTAATTATTTAAAAAGTGAATTAAATGTGAAAGTGAATGTGTCATTAAGGAAACTCCTATAAAACAAATGGTTGAGCTGAGAAATAGATCACACTGGTTATGAGTAATGTGATGCTACAAAAATTTTGACTGGTTTTACTTCTGAGAGTTGGGATACCTAGCTTGAGAGAGAGTGGTAGCTCTACCTTGCGAGGTGATCTGGGATCTAGAGGATTTCTGTTTGGGGGTGTGTGTGTCCCCTTTGCATCTCGGGAGGATAAGGGGAAATAAGAGTACCCCCAGCATTGGCTGGGAGGTACCGATGAAGTCTCAACATGTAACATCCCGCTCTGGCGTACTTACAAAACTTATTCTTTGAGGAAACTTGCTCGCAAGTGATCTGGATTTTATGATGATAAAACTTATTCCTTCATTATGATGCTTAAGTTAGATGACAAGATATTTTTACTACTTTGATGTAGACAGGTGCTGCTGACTCAGTTTCATTGAGTGTGTAGGGTTTCGGACCCTGAGGATGCAGAGGCATCGTTGGAACTCCCTTGGACTCCGGATTGAGTCAGGGAGTGGGCTATTTGGGTTGTTTCATTTACGGTGATATTGTTTTGTTTTGATGATATGCTATTGATTTTATGATATGTTGTTGACATGATCTGACATGATGGTTGATGATGCAAGCTGACGATAGCTTGCCGACCAAGACTCACATATGGAGTAAAGGGCCACACATGATTCCAGAGAGGTTGAGGGAGAGGTGTGGACAGCAGCCCTGCCACAGCCTACTAGCACTCCCGCCGTGGCTCGAACTGTAGGTTAAATATTACCTAGATCGAGACGATCCATGATGCCGTGAGGGCAGAATGCGACAGTCGCTCACGATGATTCTAAGGGGCGCGCAATAAGGTAGGGGCCTTATTCCTTAGAGCCCTTAGTCTCCCACAAGTTCACCTGGAAGAGTGTTGACTCCAGAGGTTATAGATGTCTACCAATCCGTCAAGTCAGCGAGTGGCACCCTTGGAGCACGTGGTGCATCCTGAATGGCACGTCGCGCAAAGAAATACAAGTCAGTGAGTGGCACCCTTGGAGCACGTGGTGCATTCTGAAGGGCACGTCGTGCAAAGAAATACAAGTTAGCGAGTGGCACCCTTGGAGCACGTGGTGCATCCTGAAGGGCACGTCGCGCAAAAGAAGCGAACGAGGCGAGTGGCACCCTTGGAGCATGTAGTGCGTCATGAAGGGCACATTACATTGATGATGATGATGAGACTACCTAGATGACCCTAAGACCTTAACGCTTGATAAAATTCTTAAAAACGACTCCCCTAATGAATTGTCGCCTAGTTCAATCTGAACCTAAATTTAAAACACCTCTAAGATAAAATTTTGACTAACCTTAAGAGAAGACCCTCCAAAAATAAACTTAAGAATGTAAACTAAAACCCTCCTAAGTGTTAGTTAAGTCTTCGTAAAAGTAAAGTGGGTAAAGTAATGAGGGGATAAATTAATTGAAACCCAAGGTTTTTAAATTTTAAAGAAGAAATAAAATTATTAAAGTGTGGGAGTGTAAAAATTTAGGAGTTAAAAAAAAAAAAAGAATATATATTGAAAGGACTATTAAGCGCTTTTATCATCTTGGGGTTTAACAAAAAAATAATAATAATAATAAATAATGAAAAGAGAGAAAAAAAATAGAAATAAGGAAACTTGGAATAAAGGAAACATAATAATGGAAAGTAGGAGACATAGGGTAAAAAGCAAAAAGGATTCAGCATTTAAGGAGTTACTAAATTTCAGAAACTTCATGTTAGGAAAGTTATTAAAAGCATGAGAGGGGATCTGGGAACCCTAGGAGTAATTTAAGGAGCGATTTTTGGGGGAGTGAGGGAATTGAGTCTTTTAATTTTTAAAAAGAAATTAATTTTGGGAGAACCATAGGGATGAGTGACACTTGGATGGCAGGGAATTTTAGAGGATTGTCATAAAAAGTTAAATTAATAATGATTTAGAAAAGTAGTTGGGTCTGAAATTTCTATAAGAGAAGGGGAAATTGGAGGAAGAAGGGGGGAACGGTTAGCGTAACGTTACGCTGCCGAATTGTGGTTTGACGGATTGCTTGTGAGGAGTTGGGTTTATCTCAGCTGTGTTGGAGTGGTAGCTCAGCCGTGGAGGCGAGCTGAGAAGCTAGTGTTATCTCTGGATCTTGTGTGGCCCCTTTGCGGCTTGGGGGGCTAAGGGGGAAGCAGAGTACCCCTAGCGATTGGCTGGGAGGTACCCGTGAGCTTTCTACGGTCGGCAAGCAGAAGCGACACGGAGCGAGGGAAGTGGCTTGGAGCGCGTGGACGATGTTTGAGGATGATGTAAGGAAATGGTATGATTTTAATTGGTGAAGTAGAAAGCATTTTTATATTCGGCAAATTTACTGTTATTGATGATGATATTGTGAGATTGTTCAGGCAAATTTCGGCAAACTTACTGTTATTAATGATGATATTGTGAGATTGTTCTGGCATTTTTATATTCGGCAAATTTCGTTTCAACAATGTTATTGTGAGAATGATTCGGAAATTTGTCTTTATATCACTGTACTGGAAAATATTTTACTATGTGCGTCTTCTGTTGTGGGATTTTGGGCGTTTTTATTATATACCATGAGCAATTCTGGTTTGGGCATTTTTTTTGTTGACTCTATATATTGGACATTTTGGCATCTGTGTACTGAGCGTTTTGCAATTGTATTTGGGTGTATTTATCACCCATAGTGAGCAAATCCTTCATTGGTGGTTGATCTTATATATTGGGCATGCTTGCATTGATTATTGGGCGTTTTATTGCCCCTGTGCATGGAGCGATTTTGCCAGATTACTAGGCATTTTTTAGCCACTGTGTATGGAGCGATTTGTGCTTTTACTCTGTGTTTTAATGTTTGTTGTTGCTATCAAAAGGGTCTGCGTTTTGATCTGTGGTTACTGTGTAAATGTCTGCATCTATTTACCTTCGTTTTACCCACTGTGGACTGCATGGTTAATGTTAAGTGCAAAAAAAAAAATTCATGCAATCTGAGCGCCTTTCCAATCGCTTTACATTTCAATTAGTTATTGGGAGGTCTGTGATTTTAATGACAGTTGCAAAACTATTGCAATCTGAATGCAATCGAATCTTTACATTTCCATTCAATTATTGGGGTTCTGCGTTTTTCAATGACAATACAAAACTATTGCAATCTGAACGCAATCGAATCTTTACATTTCCATTCAATTATTGGGGTTCTGCATTTTTCAATGACAATACAAACTAATGCAATTTGAACGCAGTCGAATTCCTTACATTCCAATTCAGTTATTGGGGTTCTGCGTTTTTCAATGACAATACAAAACTGATGCAATCTTAATGCAATCGAATCTGTTTACATTTCAATTTAGTCAGTGGGGTCTGCGTTTTAAATGACAATGCAAATCTAATAGCAATCTGAAGGCAATCTGACTTTCATTACATCTCGTTGTGTTTGGGGTCTGCGTATTGTTGGGTCTGCGTTCCTAAATTAGGGGCTTTAATACAGGGGTGTTTTCCATTGGGTCTGCGTTCTTGATAGTCCTTAATGCCATGCATTAGGGTAACATTACTAATCTGCCATACTTTAATGCAATGCAATAATTACAGCTGCGTTTTCTAATTGGGACTGCGCTTACAGCGGTTTATTAATTGATAATTATTAAATTGTTATAACAACAATGTTGAATAAATTGCTATTATTCCTTTACAGGCATTTTGGTATCATTGCTACAGTTGGGTTGTTAAATTGCCATTACTTTATGGTAGTAACGTTGTAGGTTCTAAAGTCACCATTAATCGGTAATATGATGTAAATTCTATATTTGGACCCCTGTTAATTATTGTTACTTACAAGTATGGTCATTTATATTTGTTAAATTGCCATTTTCAATTTTGTCCTTTTTGCAATTTTAGAGATTGTCTTAATACGTATTTCCATTTCTAGGTATGATGTTATTTAAAAATTTCCATTATGATGTTATTTTTGAAACATGAAGTGATATGGTAATTTCCAAATTATGAAGTTAACTTAATTATGATGTTATTTTAAATGTGAGTGTATATTGACATTAGGAACCTATACTTTAATTACGATGTCACTTTTGTCCTTTTAAATATGGATATTTTAGGTGTGACCTTTTAAATGTCTTTACATACGGTCCCTCCTAGTTATTTAAATAATGTCATTTAAATATTGTAAAGGTTATATCTTGTCATTGTAATTATGATGGTTTATTGATATATTCAATTATGATGTCATTAGCAATGTGATGTTATCCTTATATTGAATTGGGTAAAGGTAATGCATGTCGTTATAAATTAAGGTGCAACCCTTTTTAGTGTTAGGTACTTATGAAAAACAATGGCATTATGG
>JASDQU011175073.1:9212-23300 GCA_032191745.1 Picea mariana
GAATGTGTTTTTACATTGATGGTAGTAGTGATTTTCATTGCATTGTACTCATAACAAGAAAAGAGAAAATCTAAAAGGAATATAGACTTGTGTTTGTAGGTTTTGTATGCAGATTTTATACAGGATATGGTAAAGAGGCAAGCAACGAATCTATTAACAAAGAATAGTGGCTAAATGAAGAACAATATACAAATTTGTATATGTATGTTTAGTGTGGTTAACACTAACAAATGAATGAAAGGAAAATAGCATCATGATTACTCTGATAAGTACCTTACCTGAAATGATAAAAAAAGTGCCAGACCAGATATGTTTAACTAAATGTGGCATATTATTGTGTGTAAAATATGATGTTTCTCAATTTGTGTGTAATGCCATATTGTGTTTTCCATGAATTTTCTAAGATTTTGTTGTTTGGGAATGTTTTATAGCATGTCAATATTTAAATCCCCTACCAAGATGACATGTACGGTACTTTTACATGGTTGTTTGTGTTTTTTTACTTTTTTCCCTAACCATTTATGGCTTTCCATGTATTGAGATAACCAAATATCTTCAAAATTTGTGTGCTTTGTAGGTTACTCGTCTCTAATAAAGACTTAGAAAATGTATTAGGAGTCAGAGGGTTGTTGTGATAATAGCTCTATCTTTCTTAGGACAAATGTTCCTTTCCAACGTGTTAGTGTCGGAAGTCACTCCTGGATTGCTTGCAGGAGCAGAGCCCGACACCCATCAGTTTAATGTCACGATTTGTTTTTTAATAGGTGATCAGATGGAGATAATGGCTCGAGGAGGTATCACTCTAATTCAGGGACTGGATCTGGTATGTAAAGAACAAAGGAGGTCTAGAATCCTAACTTCAGCCAGCGAGTTGATTAAGGGTGAATAGGTGGAAGACTTAATAAGAAGGGTGAACAAACAGCTCTGGGCAACAGGCTTACAGCGGTTTGTAGGGGAAAAACTTTGAACGTAGGATCCTCCTGGTTCGGGGCTTCAAGAAACTGAGTAGAAGAATTGACTGGATCCTCCAATTCCAAGTCACTCAGTGTTAAGGAAATCATAGGAACCGATTAGAGACTCCGTAACTATTACAGTGATCCATTACAACATCATCCTATAATAGCTACAACTCGACTGGATCCTCCAATTCTGATCTGCTCTAACACAATATAACAAAGACGTAAAGAAATTGGCATTCATAAGGCAAGAAGTCTCAAAAGTCCATACATAATCAGATTAACAGTGCTTCGTTAGAACTTTACAACAGGGAGCTGTGCTCAACCATAGATACTTTACAAATTACAAAGACTGAGTTTATATACTCAGAGAAAATCGCCTCACAGAGGCGCGAGCGACCATCTGAAGCTTGGTGTCCCTTCAGCGAAAGTCGGACGGGCTTCCTCTATCAGATGCCTCCTTAACTGTGCAAGGCTCTTGCAGGGGGAGTAGCTAGGCCAGTAAATGCTGAGCTAACGCGTGCAGGCCTCCTCCGGCTGGTCGAGAACTCGGCATGCTTTTCTGGAAAAATGGGTACACGGGACCCTCTCGAGCAGACCATTCGCCAGGCCCTCCATACTCCGCACTTAATGACTGAGGAGAGGTTTCAACTACCCCTCCTTACCTTCATTTACTCCAAGCGAGAAACAATATCGAGGTCTAGCTGAACTGGCATCTAGAGAACACAGTGATCCCTTCTGCAGCCAAACCCGATGCTTCGGCCCTTTGCACAGTTCTTTCTATCACACCCCAAGTGACCACGGGATGTGACCCTGTACCTATCTTCAAAGGTGCTTTCGTCGTTTCGTGACTCGCAGCTGGGAGGAGTTAATCCTCCAGCTTCAAAGTTACGATGGGCGAGGAGGCAAAGAGCCCCAATCGTGCACCAGGTGTCCGCTTCAGATGGACGGCTGAGATCTTCTCGGCAAAGCTGTGGGCCCAGGCTCTGAACACCTTCGGCACTTCACGACTTGCGGCTGGGAGGAGTTAATCCTTCAGCTTCAAAGTTGCGAGGGGCGAGGAGGTGAGGAGCCCCAATCGCGCGCCAGGTGTCCGCTTCAGATGGACGGCTGAGATCTTCTCGGCAAAGCTATGGGCCCAGGCTCTGAATGCCTTCGGCACTTCGCGACTCGCGGCTGGGAGGAGTTAATCCTTCAGCTTCAAAGTTGCGAGGGGCGAGGAGGCGAGGATCCTAATCGCGCACCACGTGTCCCTCAGAGATCTGACGGCTTTGAACTCACCCGACACCATGGTGGGCCCGGGTCCGAATGCTCTCGCTACTTCGTGTCTCGCGAATCCTAACACCAATACTTCGAGACTTCTCACAGCGAGGTTCTGAGGCTTCGTGCCACCTGTATTCCACTCACCAACTCTGCTATGGCCCCCACTGCCTCCAGTTGTCAGGATATCGCTTCTCGCAATCTCGCAATCCCCGCGCCCAAATCCTTGAGCCTTTTCTTGCGAGGCCCCGATACGCGATCCCACATGCGGATCCAATGGTTCTCCTTGATCCAGATCCAACGGTTATTCACCTTCTCGCTTCTCGCATCCTCGCGACTTGGGATACCCAATGTTTGGGCTCTCACCCTGCGAACTCCCGAGTTCGCGAGATCACTGATCTTGGATGATGCCGACGACACTTTGCCCGCTCGCTTGTCTCGGGGCCGAAACAGATTTCTTCGTGTGCTGCGCTTGGGAACTTATCGCACAATCCAACAAACTTGTGTACCTTTGGGACCCGATACCACAATTGTTGTTAACATTAGGCTCCATGGGGGATAGAGTCGTCCCTGCGATGCTCTAAGAACTTATTTGCAGTTCCAGTGCCTTGCTATTGGGCTATGGAGTCACTTACTAAGCCGAAACAATAAAAGTAAAAACAAAGAACAGAAAAGGCAATATTTACAAAACATGGGAGCCACTGAAGGCTCAGACAAAATATTTTTTAAGAAAATGCCCATTTACTGGGTTGTTTAAAACTTCTTCACCCTCCAAATCTTTCAACCTGTACATGTTATTCGAGAAAGTCTCATAGATTCTGAAAGGCCCAACCCACAGGGCTTCAAATTTACCATGTTTGCCCTTGTCTTGTTTAGGAGCATCCCATTTCAGCACCAGGTCTCCTATCTGGAACGGCTCCTTTTTGGCCTTCTTATCGAAAACCTGCTTGATCTTCTACTGATGGTCTTGAATTCTGTCCACTGTCTGCTCCATAGCTTGTTGGACTTCCACTAGTTGATGAATCCTTCTGATCATGTCATCAGGTTCCTCCTGATGGTCCTGGAGAAATTTTGCTACAGGGATGGCTAACTGAGAGGGGAAAATAGCCTCCACTCCATAGACTAATTGGAAAGGAGAGACGCCGATAGATATCTTCGTGGTTACTCGGTCGGCCCATAGAGAAAATTTTAATTTGGAATGCCAGGCCTTCTTGTTGTCTTCCAATAGCCTTTTGATGATCCTTATCAGGCTTTTGTTGGAGGATTCTGCTAAACCGTTGCCCTGTGGGTAATATGGGGTGGAGTGAATCAGTTTGATCCCAAACTGTTCACAAAACTTGGCTAATGGCTCAGACCCGAAAACAACTGCATTATCAGTGACAATTTTATTTGGGTAGCCGAACCTTGTGATGAGGTCCTCCAGGAATCCAATGATTACCTTGTGGGAAGCGCTCTTGGTAGGAATAGCTTCAATCCACTTGGTAAAGAAATCTGTAGCAGTCAAGATCCACCTGTGCTACCCACTGGAAGCAGGGTGAATTTCCCCAATGAAGTCTAGGCCCCACTGCTGGAAAGGTCCTGAAACCACCACCGGATTTAACGACAGAGACTTGAGCTGTTTCTTTCCTGCAAACTTTTGACATTTGATGCAGGCCCTGACCCTTTTGCAGGCGTCAGTGAACATGGTAGGCCAGTAATATCCAGCCCTGAGGATTTTGTGGGCTGTGGCTTTCCAGAAATGGTGCCCCCCACACAGGCCGCTATGAAATTCAGCCACGATCGTTTCGGCCTCTTGTGGACTCATGCATTTTAAAAGCACTCCCAAGGGGTCTTTCCAATATAACACTTGATCAATGAGACAATATCTGATCGCCTTGAGCTTCAGATCTCTCGGTTTGCTTCTTTGCAGGCCGTCTAGAGGCCGCAGCTCCTGCGGAAAGTATATAACATCCTTATACCAAGGACATCAAGCCAATGGGGGCTCCCTTTGAGGGTCTATGTCAGACAGTCAATCCTGCTGAATACCTGAGCATTCGTTGATGAAACTTATCCCCAAAGCTTGGCAGTTTTCTTCAGCCAACAGCTTGGCTAAACCTTGTCCTTTGATCAATTTGGTGGGTCTTATTTCCAGGTCGAATTCCAGAATTTTGGCTATCCATTTACTCCTTCTCCCATCCATGTCAGGCTGAATAAGAATGTCTTTAACAGCAGTCGAGGTGACATAGGTGATGATTTTTTACTACAGGACATAGGTTTTAAAAGCTTTGAGAGCTTTTACCAGAGCATAGGCCTGCTTCTCCATAGTGTCATACCTGACTTCGGCATCCCTCAATGCTCGGCTGAAAAAGGCAATAGGCTACTCCAGCCCAATGTCATTTGTCTGTAATAGAACAACAACCACTGTGTCAGGTGAGGCAAAGGAGAAAATAAGGAAATCCTTCGAGTAGTCGGGACTGATAAGCACAGGAACTTCAGTCAGGGCCTTCTTGATTTTTTCAAAGGAATGTCACGATTGAGGAGTCCACCTCACTTCATTCTCTTTCTTCAACATGGTTGTTATAAGATTTACCTCCTCAACAAAGTTAGGCACAAACCTCCTCAGAAAATTAATTTTATCGAGGAAAGATTGGACCTCCTTCTTGGACCTCGGGATTGATAAGGCTTGTATCGCCTCAACTCTATTGGGGTCAATTCTGACTCCTTCTGCTGATACTATGTGGCCTAGCAATTTTCCCTCCTGCATGGCGAACAAAGATTTCTTGGGGTTTAATGAAATGCCAAACTTTCTGCATTTCAAGAAAACCTTCCTGAGATGGCGACAGTGTTCTTTATCAGACTTTGAAAACACTGTGATGTCATCCATATAGACGACCACAAATTTGTCCTTTTCCCCGACGAAAGCTATGTCCATGGCACGCTAAAACGTCGCTCCTGCATTCATTAGTCCAAACATCATCTTGGCGTACATGAACGTCCCCCATGGAGTGGTGAATGTTGTCTTTTCCCTGTCCTCAGACAGAACAGAGACTTGATTGTAGCCAGAGAAGCCATCAATCATGGATATCCTGGAAGCTCCCGTTACCTTCTGCAGTATATGTTCCATCTTTGGCAAAGGGTAGTTATCCTTTCGTGAGCTCCGATTCAGGTTTCTGAAGTCTACACAGAGTCAGATTTCTCCATTCTTTTTCCTCACTGGCACCAAGTTGGCCACCCACTCTGAATATCTCAGCGGTACACTAATCTGAGATTGCAACAGCTTCTTCACTTCCCTCTCCATGATAGGCAGCAGCATAGGATTGATCTGTCTCAGCTTCTACCTAAATGGCTTTGCTTCCTCCTTCAATGGGATTTTATGCTCGATGATAGAGGTGTTATAGGTTTTGAGGTCTTCATAGGTCCAGGCGAAAACATCAGCAAATTCCTTCAAAAGTCCAATGTATTCAGACCTCTGCTCCTTTGTTAGGCTTCTTGACAATTTGATAAGCTTGGGCTCATTCTCGGTCCCAATGTTGCACTGATTAGTACCAGTGTCATCCTCCGAGAGCTCTCCTTTTAATGATACATCATTTCTATCAAAGAGCCTTCTAAAGGAACCAGTCCCCTCGGAATATGACTACTTGGCAGCTACACAATGTCACACTCTGCAATCTTATTCACAAAATTACCCCCATTAAACCCTTCCTCAGAGACGGGATCTTGATCGATATGTAGCTCTGAAAACTCTTCGATAGTCTCCAAGAATTTCTTGATCTCAAGATCATTCTCAAACACCTTCCAATGCTTGACATTTTTAGGTATGGAGGGCCTGTATTTTACTTCTACATCATACCTCAATTTGGGCGGCAAGGGTACCTTGAAAATGCTTGCTGATGTAGCCAAGGAATCTGCTACTGTGTTTTCTTCTCTTGGGATGAAAGAAATGTTGAATGCTGAGAAGAAACTGTCAACTAGGTCCCAGACCTCATTTTTGTAGCTTCTGAGTCGAGGATGCTTAGCCTGATAAGCGTTTCTGATCTGCTGGACCACCAACTCTGCATCACTGAACACTACTACCTCCTAAATTCCCATTTCCCTTGCGACTCTCAACCCCAGGACAAGAGCTTCATACTCTGCCACATTATTGGTAGCTTCAAATTCTAATTTGTATGACAGAGATATGATTTCCTGGGCGGGTGACACAAAAACCACCCCGACTCCAGCGCCTTCTCGGGAACAGGCTCCATCAAAGAACATTTTCCAGACGGGGGTGATGGAGGGAGGAAGCTTAGGGGAAATGGCGGGATGCTTTCTGAGTTTCAGAGGAGGCTCAGAAGCATGGGTGAGTTGAAGCACACTGGAACCTAAATCAGTGTCTAAGGCGAAAATGGGATGGTTGGTAGGGTTGGCCTCATCACTGATTATATAGGCCAATTGGGCTTCCCTGTATAGTCTTCTATGCTCTCCTCCAAACACTGGGATGGTAGCATATGTGAGGTCCATCTGCAAGGTTCCCCCTAGTTTTTTTATCCAAGATCTTGACAATAGCATACCGAACTTGGGGGGGACATCAGCTACTACGANTCATGATAGGCTCGGGTGACTTCTAGTCCTAACTCTTCCATGACAGTTTTGGGCATGAGGTTGTGAGAAGCCCCTGAATCCATCAAGCAGTTGTGCAGCACCTTATCATGTATGTTCAGGGATGTATAGAAGGGAGGGGATGAATCATCTCTATCTTCTACCATGGGACCTAGGACAACTACTGGCTTTTCATATTGGAGGTTTATGGAATCTACAGGAAGGTATGAAGCTTCGGGCTGTAAAATCTCAGAGAAGCATTTTTTAAATTCTCCATGTTTAATTAGCTCGGTGAGGGGCACAGGGATCTCGATCTTTTGAATCTTATGCTCAAAATTAAAGGAAGATACAAGCTTTGGGATCTCTCTTATCTCAGGGGCATGATTGTGGACAATGGGAGAAAGGGGTTGAGCCTTCTTACCTCTGTGACCATCCGCTACATCATTAGCAGGTTTCTCTGTTCTAAAGGACTTCTTGGGAATATCAGGTGCTGCTTTCTTTTTGTCGGACCTCAGGTTATACCTGCCTTGGCTGCCGCTAGCCTTGTCTCCCTTGCTTAGTTCATTCAGCTGACTGTCCATGAGAGACTCCTCGTAGGCTGATTGAGTGAGGTGAGGAAAAGGAGGAGTGTCTCCGAAGCAATGGATTTCAGGATCAAGCTTGTCTGCTTCTCTTTCTTCCCCCTCGGCCACAAAATTGTTTTGAAAAGGGGCCTAAACCTTCTGGTCTTCTCTGTCTCTTCCATTCTCTCTTTGCATATTCGGGGGAATAAAATTATTTGGCCTCTTGAATCCTCCTTTATTTTCGGCGATCTGAGGGCCTTTATATGCTTGCCTCCCTTCTACCCTCATCCTCTCCATCTCTACAGACAGAGACTTCACCATCTTAGTCAGTTCGTCCACTTGAGGGTGAGGCACCAATGATCCAGAAGTCGAGGCTTCCGTCCTTCCTTTTCTCCTATCCGTGTTGGCCTTTTTCCTCAGTCTGTCAGCTGCTAATATGTTGGATTCCACTTCTATGGACGCATCTTGCATTTGGGCTAAGGAGGTGGCTCTTCTTTCTCTCAACAATAGGCAGAAATCGGGGCCAAACGCACTAGCATAAGAAATCTTGGCAGAGGCTTCTGAAGGCTTTATCTCGGTAGGGATTTTATTATAAATCTTATTAAATCTTTTGGAGAAGTCAAAGACGGACTCTCCATCTATCTTCTTCAAGGACCCAAACTCTGTCATGTAATACATGAAATCCTTCCTATCTCCCCAATGCCTCAGGAAAGCACTATCCAGAGCTTCAATCCCAGTAATAGATCCTGGAGCCAATCCTCTAAACCACTTCCTCACTTCACCATCCAGGCTCTGGATGAAGACTCTCATCCAGACATCTTCATTTTCAATGTTGAGGTTGTCTGCATAACTGTAGAAAGCAGCCAGGTTCTCTTCGACAGTTACGTCTCCTTCCCCAGTGAACTTGGGCATGTATTTCAAGTAATCCCCAAAATGAAGAGGATTCACAGGATGAGGTAGGATTAAGGGAGCATATCTGGCAGCGACTATGGCGTTCATTCTATTCAGAGGGGGATTAGCACCATCCATAGGAATATAAGGTGGAGGAGAGCTTGGAGGAGAAGGAGTTCGCGAAGGGGCTACTAGGAATTAGTCCTGAAGTGGAGTGGGAAACAAAAGGGGATTGGAGGAAAAGGCTAACGAGCTCAAGTCAACGGGTGCTCCTCTTTGTGTAGGAGTGGGGAAATCTTCTATGATCTTGGGTCTTCGCCAGGGTACAACTTTAGGGGAGAGGGGAGTGACAAGGTCTTGACCCTCCGGTCCCAGACCGGGAGNGGGAAGCTGAGGAGAAGAAAATGGAGTTTCTACAGAAGGAGATAGTGGATTACTTGGTTCAACGGTGGTATTTTCTCCTTCAGAGGCCTTTCCTTTTCTGAAAATCACCTCCGGATGAGCTACAGGTGTAGCTAGGGGCAGCTGTGGATGTGACCGCATATGACTGCCTCTGGAAGCCACAACTAAAGCAGTGGGTTTGCTCCAGTGGAGTTGTCACAATGGAGTCACCAGGTGCACAGTAGCAATCTTAATAATTCTGATACCTGATGCACCTTCAGAATCAGTTAATCGTTGTCGTTCAATCCCAGGGAAAATATTCAACTTCTTCCCCGACAACGGCACCAGAAATGTTAGCGTCGGAAGTCACTCCTGGATTTCTTGCAGGAGAATAGCCCAACACCCATTAGTTTAATGTCATGATTTGTTTTTTAATAAGTGATCAGATGGAGATAATGGCTCGAGGAGGTATCACTCTAATTCAGGGACTGGATCTGGTATGTAAAGAGCAAAGGAGGTCTGGAATCCTAACTTCAGCTAGCGAGTTGATTAAGGGTGAATAGGTGGAAGACTTAATAAGAAGGGTGAACAAACAACTCTGGGCAACAGGCTTACAGCGGTTTGTAGGGGAAAACCTCTGAACGCAGGATCCTCCTGGTTCGGGGCTTCAAGAAACTGAATAGAAGACTTGACTGGATCCTCCAATTCCAAGTCACTCAGTGTTAAGGAAATCACAGGAACCGATTAGAGACTCCATAACTATTACAGTGATCCATTACAACATCATCCTATAATAGCTACAACTCAACTGGATCCTCCAATTCCGAGCTGCTCTAACACAGTATAACAAAGACGTAAAGAAACTGGCATTCATAAGGCAAGAAGTCTCAAAAGTCCATACATAATCAGATTAATAGTGCTTCGTTAGAACTTTACAACCGGGAGCTCTGCTCAACCATCGATACTTTACAAATTACAAAGACTGAGTTTATATACTCAGAGAAAATTGCCTCACAGAGGCACGGGCGACCATCTGAAGCTTGGTGTCCCTTCATCCAAAGTCGGATGGGCTTCCTCTGTCAGACGCCTCCTTAACTGCACAAGGCTCCTGCAGGGGGAGTAGCTAGGCCAGTAAATGCTGAGCTAACGTGTGCAGGCCTCCTCCGACTGGTCGAGAACTCGGCATGGATTTTCTGGAAAAATTGGTACACGGGACCCTCTTGAGCAGACTATTCGCCAGGCCCTCCATACTCTGCACTTAATGACTGAGGAGAGGTTTCAACTACCCCTCCTTACCTTCATTTACTCCAAGTGAGAAACAGTATCGAGGTCTAGCTGAACTAGCATCTAGAGAACACAGTGATCCTTTCTGCAGCCAAACTCGGTGCTTCGGCCCTTTGCGCAGTTCTTTCTATCACAACCCAAGTGACCACGGGCTGTGAACCTATACCTATCTTCAAAGGCGCTTTCACCGTTTCGTGACTTGCGGCTGGGAGGAGTTAATCCTTCAACTTCAAAGTTACGATGGGCGAGGAGGCGAGGAGCCCCAATTGCGCGCCAGGTGTCCGCTTCAGATGGACAGCTGAGATCTTCTCGACAAAGCTGTGGGCCCAGGCTCTGAACTCCTTCGGCACTTCACGACTCGCGGCTGGGAGGAGTTAATCCTTCAGCTTCAAAGTTGCAAGGGGCGAGGAGGCAAGGAGACCCAATCACGCGCCAGGTGTCCGCTTCAGATGGACGACTGAGATCTTCTCGGCAAAGCTGTGGGCCTAGGCTCTGAACGCCTTCAGCACTTCGCGACTCACGACTAGGAGGAGTTAATCCTTCAGCTTCAAAGTTGCAAGGGGTGAGGAGGCGAGGAGCCTAATCACACACCACGTGTCCCTCAGAGATCTGACGGCTTTGAACTCACCTGACACCATGGTGGGCTCGGGTCCGAATGCTCTCGCTACTTCGCGTCACGCGAATCCTAACACCAATACTTCGAGACTTCTCGCAGCGAGGTTCCGAGGCTTCATGCCACCTGTATTCCACTCGTCGACTCTGCTATGGCCCCCACTGCCTCCAGCTATCGGGATATCGCTTCTCACAATATCGCGATCCCCGCACCCAAATCCTCGAGCCTTTTCTTGCGAGGCCCCGATACGCGATCCCACGTGTGGATCCAACGATTCTCCTCGATCCATATCCAATGGTTATTGACCTTCTCGCTTCTCGCATCCAAGCGACTTGGGATACCCAATGTTTCGGCTCTCACCCTGCGAACTCCCAAGTTTGCAAGATCATCGATCTTGGATGATGCCGACGACACTTTGCCCACTCGCTTGTCTCGGGCCCGAAACGGATTTCTTCGTGTGCTGCGCTTGGGCACTTATCGCACAATCCAGCAGACCTGTGTACCTTTGGGACCCGATACCACAATTGTTGTTAACACAATGGGAACCTTGTATTTATGAAAATTTTCCTTCTTGTGGAGTTGCAATGCAAAGGCAACAAAAGGACGATATGGACTTCTTGTCAAAAAGACATTTATTACATGTTCAAAAGTGCATTTAAAACCCTGCATATTGTTTGCATCTTTCCATCTCTATTTTCTACACATCCGTCACATATTTTTTTGTTTTGTGTTTCAACTATGCATTGCAGGCTATGGTCACGATATAATGGTTTATCTTCATTGCAACAAGAATAATGAGCTAAACCATTTGGTAGGCTAGTATATGCTAGGATCAAATGGATGCATGATTTGCAAAATGGTTCAAACGGTGATAAATAGACTTGTCTTTCTTTTGGCGCACCATCAATCTATTGTGAATGATTTTTTTTGTTACAATTGAGATTTAGTAGCAAGTGAGGAGAATAGAAAGATAGAATAAATGTAATGGCATTGCAAATATGGTAGAGTACAAGTTGGTGGGAATGAACCATTACTTGATTGTTGTTATTCACAAAAGACTCCAAATTTGTTCTTGTTTTGCGGTCATTCAAATGATCAATGAAAGTTGATAAGCCACTATGCAAGTTGTGAATCCATTTTGACCATCTCACACAAAATCATTAAACAATTACATTGGGGCATGACCACATGCCAATAATTTGTGTTGTTCTTGTAAGTAAAAATATTTAAAGGAATTGTCGAGTTGCGGCTAAAACATATGTAAAGTGCATTAGTTTATTTAGTAGTTTTAAAATATATATGCTTAATTCTTGAAAATAATGCATAGAGAAATTTGAAAAGGAAGCAAAGTGAAGGACATGGTAGACAAGTAGGCTTACAATTGTTGTCTTCTTCTCAAACTAGTCATCTTCCAGATGCAATTTGTGTTGATAATTATTTTGGTGACAATAGTTGACAATAATTGCAACCAAGCCAACTACACATGCATCACTTACTTCTATGAGGCCATGTAGGCTAGTGTCAAGTGCAAGGTGGCACTGACTACAAAGTCAAGGTATGTGTTCAATGTTAGTTCCTACACCTAGCAGTGTGAAATAGTCAACATATCATCTTTCATCTTTTTGCAAGGAAAACTTTGGGGGATGCCCCTTCTTCCCTAGATATCTACATGAATGACAACATATCCTCTTTCATGTTTTTCCAAGGAAAACCTTGGGGATCCCCCCCACTTCCATATAATATCTAGATGGAATGAAACTCAACCTCTAGCCAAAATAGTGGTTGGTAAGCACTCAATCATATCTGAACCTATGACCTGAGGCCTCCTTGTTGGCAACATGCCCTGGGAACATGGTTGAACTAATTGAGCTAACCCTTGTGGCTTAGGTTTTTTCTAAAGATAAACTCACAAGGGAATCAACAGGATGATTGGATTTGAACCTATGATGTTATGCACCAAACACACAAATAACATAAAAAAATAAAGAGAAGAGACTTTGTACCTTGAGAATGAGAGAGAAGATTGAATGTGAAGCCTCTTCGAGGAGAAAATGGAATAAATGTACAAGACAAGATGGTTATAAAACTAGGTCTCTTTGGTATATATAGGAAAGAAAGGTTACAATACAATTAAAGGGTCTAGCTGACAACAATAATATAACAATAGAAATGTGATAACTCAATATATAGGTCTTAACATGTGGATTTTTCTAGGGCTTAACATATGGACTAAGGCCTCCTTGTTAGTGTAGTTTAGTGCACCTAACACAAGATTTAAATCGAGAATCTGCTGGCACAAAACTAGCCAAATGCTCAACAACATTAGCGAGAACCTATTGAGCTAACCTCTTGGGAAACATCTCCTCTTTCATATGTGAATTTGGATCTATTTTCAAATTATGTGATGTTAACACTTGTGCAAAGTTGAAGGAAGGACTTGAAACACAGTATCAGATTTTTGCCAAGATTGAGAAATATAATGAGTTGGTCATGTTTGTCAATGAGGTCAGCATGTGCTAGGCCTATTTTTGTGTGAGAGAAATTATTTTTGAAACAACCAAAATCCATATAGAGATAGAAGATCACCTTCAAAGACACCATTGAAACTTTGTATACAAAGTTCAATAATAGAAAATGATTAGACCATTTGTTTTGAACTGAAAAGGCCAACAAATTTCTAGTTAGCTTGAAAGTGAAATGTGAACATTGACTAGAATAGTGTGTGGAAGGAAAGGATAGCTAGGCCACTATGAAAGTGCATAATTGGTGACATGGAGAGTAGTGGTATAGGAAGTAGTGCTTGGTAGGCCATGCTAAGCCATAGCTAGAATGTTGGAGCAATGAAAAGAAATTTTGTTAGGGCTAAACAATGTGTTTTAGATAGGTGAAAACGGTTTAAAGACACCAAAACAAAGGAACCTATATTTGCGAAAGAAATGTGTTCTTTTGTTGTAAAGAGTGATACATTGGGCCAAATAAAAATACTTAGATTTCTCAAAAATGCTGGAACAATATGGAATACGCTACAAAAATCAAAACAATAAAATGCATTGGTAATGTTGTGTAAGTATTTTGATTTATGTAACTAGTAAGGATATTTTTTTCTTGTATGTTTTTTTTTATTAGTACTCAATTGTGACAAGGAAAGAAGAAAGCATACCATGAGTGTATATGACAATCTATGCTAGGTAAAACAAGAAAAACAGATTTCAAAGAATGGAAGTAATTTGCTAAACTAGTTGAGAACCTATTACCTACTATCTAATTTTGTTTGGTCAACATCAATGTCAGTATTAGTGAGATTCAAACAAGCCATCTCTCAACTATTGCAATTAAAGAAACATTGTAACCAAATTAATATATAGTTTTTACTAAGAGGATGCAAAAAATATACAAGGTAGACAAGAAAGAGGAGGATGATAATGTACGAAATCATAACAAAGGAGATATAAACCTTTGAAGTTTTAGTTGGTTTTTCAAAGGAATAGTAATTGTGCAATCCTTATATCTTTTGTTGTCAATATGTTTTGGTTTATGCAGATTTTTTAGGAAGCATTTATTTGTCGAGACAAATCCTTCATAA
>JASDQU011175074.1:22480-35900 GCA_032191745.1 Picea mariana
TGACACTTGCGACACTTGTGAGAAAAATGCGACACTTATAATGACAACACTTGCGACACTATCGAAGTGAGTAATTTCAACGTGTAACAATGGCTGTAACCTTGTCATGGAGAGAAGTGCTTTGTTGATTGCTTATTTTGCCTTGTGAGCAACTTTTCCTTTTCTTGTTGCATTTGCCTTTCTCCTCGTCAAACTTTGTCTCGAGAGAAATCTTCTCCTGCTTTGCAACTCGACGTTGTTCTACAAGTACTCCGTGAACTTGCTTCAAATCCTGGGTGGCTTGTTCTATTTCTTCTTATGCTCATTGAAGGTGAGCTTCAGTTGCATCTACTAGTCGGCGGAGTTGGGCTGGCTCATCTCCCAACTCTTTTTCTCCTGATGGAAGGGGCACAATGGAGACTGCATGACTAGACTAAAGAGCTAGTTGTACCCCTCGGAGTTCGACCTCAATTCTATCATACATTTCCTCGTGCTTTGCTCCTTGTTTCTCCATGATTTCCAATGAAGTGTCATTTAGAGTTGTTATGATGAATTCAAAGTCATCAGGAGTAAGTGTATTCTGCATCTTGGTCACGATGGCTCTCGATTTCTTCAGAGAAGAAGGTTTCAGGGGAGAAACCTTCCTCTTCTTCAAGGGGTCAGCCTCATCTCTGGGCGGTGTTGCTTCACCTTTATTTTGCTCAACTTCTCTGTCCTTCATATCTTCACATCGCCATCATCTCCTCGCTTAGGTGATATGGAAGCAGTCTTCCCTGAGGCACTACTTAAATCTTGGACCTATTTAGTCTTCTATCTTCTGTTGGTTCTAGGTGTGTCCTGTTCTTTGTAAGTGGTCTCCAGGCTATCTATTTTAGGATCACACATCTCTCTAGGGTTGGTGGGAATAAGGAGGTTTGCGGACCAATCCTTCGTGATCTCCTCTAGGTCCTCTTCTGTAATTTTATAGTACAACTGGAGTTGTTCCTTGTGTTCATTGGATCACGTTGTAATGTAAATGAAATGTCAATCTTCACTAAACTTCATCAGGTGTCGAAACCTCTGTAAAGTGTTTGGATTCATGTGAGGCTCATCTTCGATGGCTCTCTTCAACTAAAGGTAGTACGTATGAAAAAAAGTGTTTGACTGCAACTATTTTTTCATATCACTTGAATACCAAAGGGTAGCAAACTTTGCGGCAAGCGGCTCAAATGGTTTGATATCCAGGAATGTTGCACCTTCCGGCATTTCCTAGGAAACAAAGGTGATGAGGATCAGAAGCCATATGAAGTGAAACTCGTAGCATCCTACGCTTCGTGGAAGTCTAGTTCAAGCTGGTTGACTAGGTACTTTTCCCAGTTCATATGTAAGCCCTCTACACACTTCCCCGCAAGGTCGACGACAAAACTCATGACCTATGTGGGTCAGTTCTTGTGTACCATATTTCCAGCTATTAATTGGCATGCTAGGTGCATTGCACCATTCTGGATGGAGGCTACCTTGTAGCCTCATGCCTCTTCTCGACATCGTCGTATGTGTTCTTAATCTTTTGTGCTAGCACACGATCTATGGCCTTTCCTGGGTAGAACTCCTGTGGGTCAGGTCCTTGCATACTCAACCCTATGATCCTATGGATCAGTGTCGAATCGACTATAATACGGTGTTATAGCCATAAATAGCCACCATGGTAACATGATAGTAACATCTTGACACGGGCGTTGACTTCCTGATGCCTTCCGATGTGGGGGATTTTCATGACATTTAGCAAGGTGGACTACGCAAGGTTCATCATCCACAGCTGAGGGATGATATTTGAGTTCTTCCCATTTGCTCTGGACAGGTACTTATACGAGGAGAGCATACTGTAGTTTTTGCAATCTCCGAGGTTGAATTCACTGAACTTCAACATTGTGATCTTATCCTATTGTGTGTGAATTGCACGTATCCCCTTCGGGAGGTATGGAGTAATGATGGTGTACTTGAATTCCCTTGGAACACTATCTTGACTCACTGTCCCGGCCAGAGGTGGGATGTAATCAGGCAATATGGACAGGATCAACTTCACATTGGCTAGGTCATCTCTGTGTTTAGTTCTCTTTTCTGCTGATGGTCGAGATGATCCAACTCCATGAGAAATCGACAGAGAGGCTTGCAATCCTCTTGTCAATTATTCTTGAATACTTGCAAAAATTGCTCTTTTAGACATTACCCTTTCATTCATTAGGTCAATAAGAACTTCCTCAACAATTTTTTCTACAACATTAAGCTCGTCTGACATGCACACTCATGGTTGAAAATCTCAGGGTCGGAGAGTAACAGGTTAACACAATGGGATAGATGGCACTGACACAGTGATCACTGTGCGAAATCAACTATGTTGTGGGCTCAAATTCACGGTTAGAAAAATTGTTCTCGGTGCATGGCACGGTGGGATAAATAAATACTTGGTAATGGATCTCTTGCAATGGGTAAGAGGCCTTCATTAACTCAATTATGTTCATTGCAGCACATTCCCAACGGTCTGGTGGTGAGCTGTTTGACCATTAATTCCTTTCTTCCCATTCAGGGCGTCATTCGAATGGTTATACTATCTCTAACGGATATATTTCTTCTCCATGGCGAAGTTCCATGTGACGTTGTTATGATATTTCAACAAAGCTCCAATTCTGTAAATTTTCCTTCTACGAAGTTACCTTGGGAACCTTCTATGAATTTTCAATCTTAGCTCTCTTCTTACTTAGTTTTCTAGCCTTCTTTCCGGTGGGCTTCATCTCGGAATTCCTTTTTTCATTTTGATTCTTATCTTATTTTGGAATAGAAAATTCACGTTGTTGAGATTCTTTCCTTGAAATCAAGGGTAATACTTCATCTGTACCTAGAATAGGTACTGCTGTCTTCTGTGGGCCTTCTAATTTTTTCCCATCTTCGACATTCCAATCTTTGGTTTTAAATAGCTTCGCTTAGTTCTCTTGTTCTTCAATCAAGTGTGTGATCCTCCTAGTCACATAATCTTGTAGCTCTTGCTTCTTTTGTTCTAAGACTTCCTTTTCTTCCCTTCTGGCCTGATCTCTTTCAATCCAAGGTTTTGCAAGCAACATAGTAAATGGAGCATTGTCCTTAATAATTTAACAACTTCAAATTCCTCCATTGTTGAAGTTTCGTTAGCATTCATAGATATCTGGGTGAGCTTTACACATAGGTTTATCAGCTTTCCTCTAAATAAACCTATTCCTCCCAATAAAGGAATCATAGCAGGATTTCCTAAAAGTTCCCAAGTTCTTTTTGCCATGATATTCACCTTTCTTTCTTCATCCAAAACACAGTCAATGTCAAAGTCTCCTATTCTTTCCTCAATGCTTTTTTTTCTTTGAAGACCTCTGATAAACTGATATGGCAGCGGTCATTCAAAGTCATTAGCATTTGTAGTAATACTTTCTCTGATCCTTTCTAGGGTTCTGTCATAATCTCAGTTTCTAGTTCTGCCTTGGGGTTTTCTTGGTTCATACTCATTCTTTCATCCTTAGAAATCATTCTAGGGCAATCCAATACTTCATGGTCCAGATCTGTGCAACGGAGGCAACTAGGTTTCCTACCAGGGCATTCCTTAGCCATATGTCTCGGTCTTCTGCAACTGTAACAAAGGGTTAATCCTCTCTTTCTCTTAAATGATACCCAGCCCTTCCTATACTGTGCGCTAGGATCATAGTAGCTAACCTGCAAAAAAATATTTCTAGGATCCTGCATCCATTCATTAGTCCAAACATTCTTTCTATGCATAGGTATAACATATATTTCATTATTCTTGTCAAATCTACTCATATCAAATCTTGTTTCTTCTATCAATGCCCTAGTTTTCAAGCTAGGATAAATCTTATTAAACATACCTAGATCAATACTTTAGAAACAAAAAATTTCCACTAATATTATCTTCAGTAGGACACAAAGATTCCAGATCTTAAAAAAGTTCACTATTTTTACCTTTATCAGAGCACAAAGTGTTCAGATCCTACCTCTTTTCTTCATATCAGACTTATTTTCTTTAGCATAGAGCTTCACAAACTAAGTAGAGCGTTGTGCGCTAGAGCGACAGATCTATGCACAGAGCTTTCACAATTTCAGGTCGGATCTTTGCACAAAGCTTCTTCTTTCTTAGTTCCCAGCAATCACATTTTTAGGTCCAGGAAACAGAACCATTTGTTAGCACAGGGGTAGACCCAAGGTTCAATTCTACAATAGCACACCAACAAAACCCTAACTACCATCCCTTTCGGCAACACCTGCGAAGCAAATGAAGTCTCACCCGAAGTAGAGGTGGGGGTGGTTGCAGGACTCAGATGTATGCAACCTTAGCTGGGACACAGATCTGTGATTCTAACACTTAACAGAGAACTTAGCAGTAAACATTCATCAACATCCAGTTCTTAGTAACAGTGCAGACAAACCCTATCTATAGAGCATCGCAGTATTCAACCAGATCCACATCTAATGGCACTTAGCATAAAAGGAACATATTATATCTAGTACATTCAGGCACTAAGCATATTCATATGGGTCAGATCTAACATTCATTCTCCTTCATAGGCACAAAGAAACATTAGTTCTAGCTAACATTCATCCATATCATAGCAAGGTTCACCCCCTATTATCACTGAAATTTCATCCGCAAATGGTTACAGGAATCCAGCATCTTCAAATAGCTATGAGTTCACCCATGGACCAAAATTACCAAAAAAACATTTCCAAAAGGTCCAAAACTATACAACTAGTTATAAAATCAAGATGCGTTATGACTACATAGGGCGTGCGCGCACATGCGCCATCAAGAAATGCAAGAAAAGCGCACATGCACACGATGCGGGAATGTGGACACTAAAAGCCGCGCACACCTAAGAACAACACATTTATGATGTTGGTCAGCCTCCCACCCACTTCTGGTTCAGCTTCCAAGTCGATTTGACATCCAAATCTCGGTTGGATTCGACTAGGTGGCTGGTCAAAGACCTAAAGGTACCCTAAATAGCCCATTTTCACACTAAAATATGGTTGCACAATACCTCAAAGTGGTGCAATAAAACAACGCCATGGGTACACTACATTTTCAAGGAATTCATTTGCAAGGTTATGTTGCTGCTATTCTCTTGGCGAAACCTCTTTTCTCATCAAGAGCATACTAGCACCATTCCATTTGGGCAATCCACGTCACCTTTTGAGTGGGTTAGCTTGGGATTCTTTCACCATTTAATTCAAGTTTCCAAGTTGTAAGAAGAGCTCAATCTTGGGGGTCCAAGAGCCCTCCCTTAGAGGAAGAAGGGACCCAAAGTCCCCTTTCTCTTTGGTGTTTTCTTTTCACTAATAAAATCCTTTCCATTGGTGACATGAGTCTTGTTTGTTTCTTGTTCTTATGTCATTATGCACAATACTTTAATTGTTTCTTCATTTCCTAGTTTAATTCTTACCTTATCCTTTTATGTTTATTCTTCCAACCCTTTCCTTTACTATTGTCTTGCTTAGCTAACCCAACTAATATTGTAAGCACCTTTTTTTTGCTCATTTAGGTGACAAAAGAGGCACAACAAATTGGCGACTCCACTGGGGAAAGGTATCAATTTCCTACCCCACTTGGATTATTTTAGCTCTTCTTTTTACTTATTTAACCTGCAGGTACCATAATCGGCCCAAGTCAACCTGCAAAACATCAAATTCAAAGCTGAGTTGAGAGAATTCCATTCAGAATTTTATTCACGGTCATGTGACAATTGTGCACGGGTTTATTGGCCCACAGTCGTGCATCCTGTGCACATGCACCAAAATCACTGCATTACTCAGTTCCTTCTGCGCACGTGTGCTCAAAAATCCTTTTCAATTTGTGCATTGGCGCTCAGAGCACCTCTGTCTAGTCTGAAACCCACGCACCTGTAAAAAAAAGAACACATTGTAAGATTTTTTATGATCTGTTGAAGGCCCATGGCCTTCTTAAAGATGATTCCATGCATGTTGTAATCTGCACCACTAACATTCCCTCTCATATAAAGGGATTAGTCAAAACACATAGGCACTTAGGGGTTAAAAATCATTATTTTTCCTATTTTTTCTTTTTATTTCACCACATGGATGGCTTGCTTTGACTAAAAGTTGGAATCATTCTACATCACATATAAAACTTGCATTGGGACTAGAAATTGATATCAAACGTTGAGTATTCTCTTCTCTCGCACTCCAAAGCGATCTTGAGAATCAGAAAGAGGTTGAAAGACAATTTCATCTCCCTTAAAAAGATAAAATCTTTAGAAGAGGACAATAGCCCCCTCGGGACTCCTCTTAGTTTATTTTTCAAACACATCTCAAGATTGTAACGGGCCCATACATGCCCACATGCTACAAAGATAGGATAGTGTTGAAATTTACTTTCTTAGATTAAATCACTAGGGAAGTTTAAAGGTTTTGTAACAGGACCATACATGTCCACATGATCACAATCTAGGATAGTTTCAAAGCTTCCTCAGATTAAATCACATTAGGGAGTTAAAGGAATAGTAAAGGACCCACATGTCCACATGCTATCTTCCTAGGGACTTTTGAATTCTGCAAGGTTGTACCAATGACAGTTAGTTAAATAGGTAATCAAAGACTTGTAAGGACCAAGCGAAGTCCACATGCAACAAGGTGACACCTAATTCATTAAAAAAATGGCACACTTCCACTCATTCACACAAAAAAGTCACTTCTCACTCACATAGTTTTCATCTCAAAACGTGGAGGTTGAAGTAAGTTTCCTCCAAAGGGATTCTGAAACAGCCCACCCTTTTCTCGAAGAAACTATCCACTCCCACTTAATTTCAACGAGATTGGCTCACACCCCCAATCTCTCAAACAACCACATCTAAAACTTTTCTAAAAACCCACTAAGTTTTCCTCCACAGGAGGTGCCAAAAGAAATCTTTTAGTCTAGGTAGGATTTCGGGGATATGCATCCAAATAACTCCCTGTTATCTGGTTCTCACATTTTCAAAACAATAGAATTTGTCAAATGGGGAACTTTAAATCCTCCAAGTCAAGTGTTCCTAACACCATAAGACATGGAGATACCCGTGAAGGGTTGAAGGCCAAGGTTCGATTATTCTATGTGTCCCCCCTTGAGGCACCCACCTCTTGGACGGGATCTAACCCATGACCCATTTCTTAGGCCAAAAATCTAATGTCGCACTTTGACCCAGGTGGCAATTGTGGGCTGCAATTGCGCCTTGATTGGATTTTGTGTGGCTATTGGGAAATATCGCCAGTTCTTTCAGGATATGCTCCCTCTACCCCTCATTATAACTGATTGCTTCATCCTTCACTAGTTTCTCTTCCGGTGGCTTCAGACCCCATTGTCGAGTGCTATTGGAAGGTCCAGTGCTATTTTGAGAGGAAGGATGTTACGTCTTTTAGGACACGAGCATTTGTTTTCTTTGTTCCCACACATGGATAAAATCCACCTATCCACATATATGCTTCTTTATCAAAATACTTTATGTATGATGCCCTTCTGATTACATTTGATTTGTATATATATCATGTAAAGTTCAAAAATTGTAGCAAAGGCTCTTGTTTATTTATTGCTCTCACCACCATTCGCACACATTCATTCAGCTAGTCGAACATCATAGGGGACCCACATAACCCCCATTGTTTCAGACGCTTGCTAAATCTCCCTCCTATTATAGAGGGAGTTCCTATTCTTGCCAACTCATCAGCTCCACCTTTTCACACTCCTGTGAGTGCCACTATCTTGGGATCATCTTTTCTTGGTTCCACCTTACTTGGGTCCAATTCCCAAGGTCCACCTTCCACTCGCTCTCCTTTACATGGAAGCAGGGGGGCAACTTCCTCTCAAGGGGGAAGTACAAACCCACCTAGTCCCCTCCAAGGGTCAGGTACTCAGAACACTCACACTATGGCTGGAACTAACCCTCCACCACCACCTCAGATGCCTTACTTGGCTTCCCTCAACATACTAGATCTGACTAAACTCACCAATTATTCTATATTGCAAAACCTCGCATGGCTAGCAATGCCTACCAAACTCCCTTCAGACATCCCAAAATTTGAAGGAAAATCGGGAGACGACCCCACCAACCATATCATGACCTTTCATTTATGGTGCTCTTCAAACAACATCATGGATGATTCCATCCGATTGAGGTTATTTCAATGCACACTCACTGGCCTGTCAGCTAAGTGGTATGTAGAAGAAAAATATGGGTCCCATGTGACCTTTGAATCCTTGTCCAAAGCATTCTTGACCTTCTTTCAACTACCAATTCATCATGAAAATGGCCTTGAACTATTCTCAGAATTTAAACAAACCTATGCCATGCACATCGTTGACCACATTCACAAATGGCGTCGGTGGCATAGTCTCTGCAAAGCCAAAGCTACTCCACAACAATGTCTCAATTGGTTCCTCAAATCACTTGTTTCCCTCCTTTCCAAAGATGTGGCTGCCACCTTCCCCTAATCTGAAGAAGAAGCCATTAGCAAGGCCCAACAATTCAAACTCATTTATTCACAGTCAGGATACTTATATACAGTACTCCCTGATGCCCTGAGACCCATGCCATTCAGCCAAAACAAACCAGGAATGTCTCACTCAGTGGATGGATTGATTGGTACCACAACACACCACAATCCATACCCACCACAACCCACTATGTATGGTACACCTCCATATCCATCAGCATATGAAGGAAATCCTTAATACCCCCCTCCCCTTTACCAACAATCATATCTTGTTGTTCCCCCTCAGTCATTGGGGGAACCCCCACTAGTACCCATGTCGTATCTGGTCTCTCAATCCAGTACGGGTCCACCCCCAACCCTTGGATATAACCCTAGCAGTAGTGTAAGTACCTCTACATCCTATACGCCATATGGATCCTATCTACATAACAATCCATATTTTCCATTTCCTAGTCCTCCCCAACCGGTTAATCCTCCACCGGGACAAACACATGTCAGTGTCAACTTTTTTCATCCCTTTCCCATTCAACAGGTTCATACATTTGAACAGTTGAATATGGCCAATCCGACTCATAAGAAGAAAGGGAGAAACCAAAACAATGACAATCCAGGACCAGGTGGGAATGACCCCCACAACCATCCCATTGGGGGCAACCAATACCAAGACCCCCAAGGGGGCACCAACAACAATATACCACAACAAGGGAAGCACAAAAATCTTTGAACTAACTTCCCTTGCACTATATGTGGTGAGTATGGACATTATACTCATCATTTCCCCTAAATTCCTGATCTCCAATGGATGAGGGCATCCATGAACTCACAGGGCCCTCCGACACAATCTACCCCTCAGTAGGCCCCACAACAGTATTTGCAACCACTGCCTCCAACTATTTTTCAAAACCCCATTCCATACCAAGGTGTGATAAACACCCAACAAATGATCAACCCTACCCCACTACAAATGGGGCAATATCCAAACCCAGGCGCCACTCAACCCAAGAATTTGGTTGATCACAATGTCCTCCTCACCAGTGAAGAAATTATTCTGCAAACCCACAACCGTCAATATGGTATGCCTCCCGACTCTACCCCAACCACCTCAGAAACACTACTAGCTACTACAAGACAACCATTGATGATTCCACGTCCTAATGCAAAACCCATTCCTCACATACCACATATGCCTTTACGACAGAATGTACATAACCCTCATGCTAGGGCTTCTCATAATTATAGTCTGGTTGATGACTTATCCCAATCTCCCGTAGCCATATCTGTGTTGGAGGTCCTACAAACCTATCCATCATAGCAAAAATCCTTGCTTTCTGCCTTGGGGGCAGTCAACACAGCTGATCACATTTGATTCAGATAACGGAGAACCACGTCTTCCTGCCCACATAGCCTTCCAGATACTAGTTAAGATCTGGAACACCATAGTTTATCAGTCTATCATCGATGAAGGTGAATCCACCTGCAACATGTCTAAACACGTATGGCATAAAATTGGCTCCCCTGAGCTAGTACCCTATACCATCACCCTTCAAGCTTACGACAGTCAACCAACATCTTCCGCAGGGGTTTGTCAAAATGTCCCCATAGAACTTGGGGGAAAAACCATCCTCATTGACATTGAAGTTATCAATGCCTAGCTTGATTACAATATCTTGTTCGGATGCAACTACATGTATGCTATGAAGGTAGTCGCCTCTTCTGTGTTTCGTACAATGATGTTCCCCCATAATGGGAAGATTGTCACCATCAACCAACTTACACATTACGAGACTAACCATTCCGCCAACATCGATAACATCCTCCCTCTTGTTCATGTTAGCTTGAATGATTTTCCAGTTTCCAACATTGTCCCTAAATTATTCCAAGACCCATCCATGTTGGGAACTTATCAGGGAGTACCACCGTTCCTAAACCCATCTTTTTCAGCACAAGTGTGTGTAGTTTCCCCTAAAGGAACAGACATCAGAGACAAGACTCCTATCACTGAGTCCCCTCCCCATATCAAAGTTCCACCAATTGAAGAAATACTACCTCAGGAGTTCCCTAAGAGCACCACCACACCACTTATCATAGATCTCCACCCCCCCAGGGGAATATCCCGATATGGTATCTACATCCACCCANCAAGACCCATCCATGTTGGGAACTTATCAGGGAGTACGACCGTTCCTAAACCCATCTTTTTCAGCACAAGTGTGTGTAGTTTCCCCTAAAGGAACAGACATCAGAGACAAGACTCCTATCACTGAGTCCCCTCCCCATATCAAAGTTCCACCAATTGAAGAAATACTACCTCAAGAGTTCCCTAAGAGCACCACCACACCACTTATCATAGATCTCCACCCCCCCAGGGGAATATCCCGATATGGTATCTACATCCACCCAATATGATTCCTCAACCATCCCTCTCTCCTCAGTCAGAGGCAATCCCAGTGCAAATTCCAATACTTGTTCCTACCACACCACCCTCACCCCCAATCACTAGCACCATCGTTGCGGTAGGGGGGAGATGGAAGAAGAAAGAGCCCATTGCTCCACTACCTCCCTGAGTTCAACTCCCTTGTGCCTTATGTGAAAGAAAAGGACACCCCACTCACAAATTTCCTTCTCTTCCCAAGCTACATAGATTTATCTAGCTTCCTCAAGAACACCTTTTGCTTACCACTCCACCAAGGATGTCCCATGCTACTACAATGTCATCAACCACATGCAAACAACATATACAAACCAATTTCACATGTTCCATATGTGCATAATATGGGCATTACACTCATCGTTTCCCATCTATCCCATACGTCTACCACACATTAGCCATGGAACTCCATACATATCCTCCTGAGATTCCTCCGACACTTCATACCAATGCTCCCATGAATTTAATTCATTATATTTATTCATCAGTCCTCGAGCAAAGGGGAGGTCCATGTCTTCCCACCAAATTACCTCTCGATCGTCCATACTGTCAGTGAAACTGGGATGGCATTATGGACCCACCGTCCATATCTAAGCCCTTTTCCCCACTTTCATTTTTTGGTACAGGAGCCCATAAGCTCTGTTTTCCGAACCATCTTTGGCCACTTACACAAACATTTTCATCAGGTTATCATTTGCCCTTTTCCCCGGTGGAGCATTTTTCCATACCCTGTTCAGGTATGCATGCTCATGTTCCAAATTATCAAATAAATGATTATATATTTGATTCTCTTCAGATATTGTTCACGTCGGGTATTTGGTTGTCATGTGTGCAGGTACTTGGTCATCACACACTAGCATGACCCCTTCAAGTATATAATCAACATTGGCATGTAATCATTCCCTCTAAATTTCAATTGCATCTCTAGTCACACCCTCTAAAATTTTCCTTTAGGGTCCCTATATCCAGCTCCGCAATACTATCACCTCCACTGCATTTTGGGTACTGTCACTCGGTAGCACTCTCCCTCACATGAGTTGTTCCATTCATAGCCTCCCTTGGCACTTTGGCACTCATGTTGTTTTCAACATTTAGGGATGGGAGTCCCGATAGTCTTACATCATGTCGCCAATCATCCACATACTCCTTCTCCTCATTTTGCTAGCCTACCCAATGGACTCCCAGGGCACTTCCTCATTGTTTTATTTTGACTGCACTCTCATAGCACCATTTACCATCCACTTGTTTTTTACACCAAATTGCACCATCCTCAGGCCAAGCCATCTTACACTGGGGCACCCATTTCTGTATCTGCATTATTATCCCCACTGATTTTTAAATTCTTTTTGTAATTGAGTCGTTGTTTCCATCATTTTACATAGCTTTTTGTCATCACCTTTGGCGACCTTCTTGGAAAACACAACCCATGTCGCCCTTGGTTGGGGAATTCCTTATCACCTACTTCTGTTGACATCATCCATAAACTCCAAGTATCCCACAGACCACCTATCTCTGCTCTCTAAGTTTGTTCACTTTGTCCCACCTCTGGCACAACTTATCCCATGTCTCATTGTCCCTCTGACACTCGACCTCGTTGAATGGTTGCGGCCACTTATACTTCGCATATATCCCCAACCAAGGGTATTCTTGAGTCTCCACACATATTTTCTTTGTCCATGTACCTCCTCAGTTTCTGACCTCACCTAGTGGATTTCACGAAGCCCTTTGCTTCTTGGAGTCGCGTCTCCCTTTTTGTCGACATCAACATAGTTTCCAAAATGGGCAACAGTATCTTGACTCTCATTAACCTTACAATGAGGAGTCTCAGACGGCACAGGGAGAACCATCATTGCTCTCTATTTTCATTAACCCCCATAACATTCGACTTCAACACTTTCTCATGTTACAATGGGTATTACTTTATGACTATTGCAGTTGTTTTTTATATTTGCCAAAGACCTCTAAACTTTGTTGGGCTATCAATGCCCACAGAATCTGTGATACTTCTTACAGGTATCATTGCCTACTGTTCAGAGTATGTTCCTCATCAAAATTGTCCTCTACCTTTATCACAACCGCCCTCGAGGGCGCTACAGTTTTCTACATCCACACATAGCTTCAGTTACTATACAACACCCTTTTTTGAGTTACATGACACGAGCATGGGGCATGCCCGCCTCATTTGTACACAATTTATTTTCCACACATTGCGAAAGGTTGGGCCCTACAGGTTCCCTTCTCCCTCCAACAGGTCACTCTTGATACTCTCACTATCGCTCTTTCTTACAACGGTACTCTCAATAGAAGAAACATTGATGAATTTTGGCTATCTGTATGCTCCTAACCTCATCCAACAGGGAGCATCTGTTATCACTAAAATTTCATCCGCAAATGGTTACAAGAATCCAGCATCTTCAAACAACTATGAGTTCACCCATGGACCAAAATTACTAAAAAATCATTTCAAAAAGGTCCAAAACTATACAACCAGTTATAAAATCAAGATGTGCTATGACT
>JASDQU011175075.1:10240-21288 GCA_032191745.1 Picea mariana
TGTAGGGTCTTTTTCTTAAGGCTAAACAAAATTTTATCTTAGAGATGTTTTAAATTTAGGTTTAGATTTGAACTGGGCGACAATTAATTAGGGGAGTCGTTTCAAGAATTTCTTAAGGTGTTAAGGTATTAGGGTCATGTAGGCTTGTTTCATCATCATCATCAATGTGACATGCCCTTCAGGACGCACTACGTGCTCCAAGGGTTCCACTCGCCTCGTTTGCTTCTGTTGCGCGACGTGCCCTTCAGGATGCACCATGTGCTCCAAGGGTGCCAGTCGCCAACTTGTGTTTCTTTTGCACGACGTGCCCTTCAGGATGCACCACGTTCTCCAAGGGTGCCACTTGCCGACTGGACTAATTGGTAGACATCTATAACCCCTGGAGTCGACACTCCGCCAGGTGAACTTGTGGGAGACTAAGGGCTCTAAGGAATAAGGCCCCCACCTTATTACGCGCCCCTTAGAATCATCGTGAGCAACTGTCGCAGTCTACCCTCACGGCATTGTGGATCCTCTCAAACTAGGTAATCGTTAACCTATAGTTCGAGCCACGGTGGGAGTGCTAGTAGGCTGTGGCAGGGCTGTTGTCCACACCTCTCCCTCAACCTCTCTGGAATTGTGTGTGGCCCCTTTACTCCATATGTGAGTCTGGTCAGCAAGCTATTGTCATCCTTCATCATCAACCATCATGTCAGAACATGTCAACAACATATCATCAAATCAATAAAATATCATGGTAATTAAATCCACCCAAATAGCACACTCCCTGACTCAATCCGAAGTCCAAGGGGTTCCATCGATGCCTCTGCATCCTCAAGGTCCAAAACCCTACACACTCAATAAAACTGAGTCAATAGCACCTGTCTACATCAAATAGTAAAAAATCATGTCATCTATCATAATGCATCATAATCAAGTATAAATGTTTTAACATCAGAAAAGTCCAGATCACTTGCGAGCAAGTGTCCTCAAATAATAAGTTTTCTCAGTGTGCTAGAGCGGGATGTTACATACACCCCCTCTTGGTCTAAACTTCGTCCCAAAGGTTCTCAATATAAATGCCGAAATAAGAGTATCACAGTATCATAAGTCTATCTATCAAACATAAATGGAAACTGCTGGCGCATATCATATGCGTCCTCCCAGGTCGCAGAGTGCAGACTATAACTGTCCCACTGGACCTTGACCCGATCTACCGTTCGACGTCGTAACTGTCGAACGCAATGATCTAAGATGCGGACCGGCTCAGCCGTGAGCACTCCCTCGTCAGATACCTGCAAGGAACTCATGTCAATCACGTGTGTAGGATCACTAATATAATGTCTCAAAACAAATACATGAAAAACATCGTGCATATGCCTCAAAGAATCAGGCAAGGCTAGTCGATAGGCCACAGGCCCCTTTCTCTCCACAATCTCGAAAGGTCCCACGAACCTAGGAGAGAATTTAGCTCCCTTTCCAAAATTGATCGAACTCTTATGCGGTTTAACTCGCAAGAAGACTCGATCTCCGACCTCGTAACTACTGTCAACTCGGTGCGCATTGGCATAACTCTTCTGTCGATCCTGTGCTTCTTTAATCCTTTGTCTTATGGTTTTCATTTCCTCTTCCATTTCTTGGATCACTTTGGGTCCCACCAAGACCCTATCCTCAAGCCGATCCCAACTCAAGGGCGTCCGACATGGTCGCCCATAAAGGAACTCAAAAGGCGCCATATTAATGGTGCTCTGGTAGTTGTTGTTATAAGCGAACTCTACTAGAGGAAAGAATTCCTCCCAATGTTTTTGTTGGTCCATCACGTACATGTGCAACATGTCTTCCAAGGTTTGGTTCGTACGTTCTGTCTGTCCATCCGTCTCTGGGTGATACGCAGTACTAAATTTAAGTTGGGTCCCCAAGGCCTCTTGGAAACTCGTTCAAAATCATCCCATAAACACCGATCCTTGATCAGATATAATCTTTTTAGGCACGCCATGCAGCCTCACAATCTCACTGATGAAAACTCTCGCTATGTCAGGTGCCTGATATGTTGTATGCACAGGAATAAAGTGAGCACTCTTCGTCAGAGTGTCTACTACTACAAAAATCGAGTCGTGTCTCCTTGCCGTCAATGGCAATCCAACAATAAATTCCATCAAAATAACTTCCCATTTCAATTCCGGAATGGCATGTGGTTGAAGTAATCCTGTCGGGTCTCTATGTTCAGCCTTTACCTACTGACACTCAAGACATCTAGCCACAAAGTTGACTATGTCGGCCTTCATTCCCTTCCAGAAGAATAAGGGTTTAAGGTCTACCCTCATCTTCATGACTCCCGAGTGAGCCATGTAAACTGCTCTATGAGCCTCGCTCAGGATCAACGTCCTCAACTTGTCGTTTGGTGGTATGTAAATCTGACCTCTAAACCTCAATAGCCCATCGCTATAAAAAGAAAATCCCTCATAGCATGGTACCATCATTGTGTTTTGTCCGATAAAATCCTCGACTTCTTTGTACCAGTCATCATCACACTGTAAAGTGAGAATCTTCTTATGTAGGTTCGTCTGAAGAGGCAACACTAAAAATATGTGTGGCCTCCAACTCAAGGCATCTGCCAATCGATTCACTGTTCCCTTTATGTAAGTAATAACGAAGTCGTACTCACTAAGCAATTCCGACCAACGTCATTGTCGCGCGTTCAGGTCACATTGCGTGAAAATGTGTTGTAGTCCACAATGATCAATCTTTAATTCAAATTTTCATCCAACAAGGTAGTATCTCCAAACCTTCAAGGCATAAACGATGGCTAATAACTCCAAATCGTGCATCGTGTAATTCTCCTCATGCCTTCTCAGTTTTCTTGAAATGTAAGCAATCACTCGTCCGTCTTGCATCAAGACTCCGCCTAAACCTTCCTTGGATGCATCAGTGAATACCAAGAAGTCTGCATCCATGTCAGGGACCTTTAGTATCGGCGCTGTTGTCAACAACTCTTTAATCCTTCGAAATGCTTCTGCGCATTTCTCAGTCCAAACAAACTTCTTGTTTTTCTTCTGCAATTTCGTGATCAGATTTGCTAACTTCGAAAATCCCTCGATAAACCGTCGATAGTATCCTGCTAAACCCATAAAGCTACGCACTTATGTGACATTCATTGGTGCAGGCCATTCCATAATATCCTCAACCTTGGATGGATCCACAACGATACCTTCGTCGGAGATGACATGCCCTAAGTAGTGAATCCTCGATTGATAAAAAGAGCATTTGGACAACTTCCCATACAATTTGTGCTCTCGCAAACACTGTATTACCACGCGCAAGTGCTTGTCATGCTCCTCCGTCGTCCGAGAGTAGATCAAAATATTGTCAATGAATACATGGACGAACTTGTCCAAGTACTCGCGGAACACCCCGTTCATCAAACTCATGAATACCCCTGGGGCGTTTGTCAGTCCAAACGGTAAAACAGTAAACTCGTAATGTCCAAATATTTTCTTAAAGGTGGTCTTAGGGACGTCATCCTCCTTGATCCGTAACTGGTGATACCCTGATCGCAAATCGATCTTGGAGAACACCGTCGCACCCTTCATTTGATCGAGCAGATCATCAATTCTTGGTAAGGGATACTGATTCTTGATCGTAGCCTTGTTCAGTTGACAGTAGCCAATACAAAGCCTCCACAATCCGTCCTTCTTTTGAATGAAAATAACCGGTACACCCTACGGTGACACACTAGGATGTATCAGTCCCAGGTCTAGCAACTCCTTCAGTTGCATTTTCAACTCTTGCAACCCTGGGGTCGACATCGGATAAGGAGTTCTGACTATTGATTCGGTCCCCAGTTTCAGGTCTATAGTAAACTCCAATTCTCTTTCTGGCGGCATCCCAGGAAACTCCTCTGGAAATATGTCCGCAAACTCCTTCACCACCGGAAGGTGTTCTATACCTTCTGCTACTCCCTTTTCGTTTAGCGCAAGGATCGCATAAAGCTTGCACCCCTTGCGCATACTCTTCTGTAACTGTAAGGAAGGGACGAACCTCAGAGATACTCCCTGGTTCTTTCCTACAATCACCCGTCTCTACCCTTCATCATCGACCAAGCTCAACCTCTTCGTCTTATATTTGAGTATCGCCTCATGCGATTCCAACCAATCCATACCAATCACGATATCATAAGAACCTAAGATCATGACGTACAAGTTGACCCTCACGACAAACTCTCCCAGGTTAAGGGCACAACCCGTAACCTTTCCTCCCACCTTCTGTTTGGCTCTCGAAGCCATCTCCATGAAGCTAAACTTGTCCCATTTGATGGCCTTTACCTTAATCCTTTTTAGCACTACACCAGAAATGAAACTCTCAGTAGCACCTGGGTCTATCAAAATACTAAGGGTTTGGTTAGTGATGGTACCTGTCGTCTCGAGCACAGTCGGTTGGTGCTCTGCCTGGCGGTTATTCACCGCTGCATGAATCCGATGGGCCTTGCCCATATCTCCCACTGTAGTGGGTTCGGCTGATCCTGACGCCCTGGTCCTCTCCACAGGACAGTCGGGCTGGTAGTGTGTCTCCCCACACGTCCAACACCCCTTCTTCGACCCAGTAGACCTGGTACCCGAAGTAGAAGATGATGGCCCACTAGCCTGGATCCCCGATCTGTTCTGCTGAACATGCCTAAAATGTTGCTGCTGCAGGCGACGCTGCTGCTGCTGTGGTCCCCGATAAGGTGCCCGCTGCTGAGGTAGCGGTCGTCGGGGTGTAGTGAAAGTGGATCCTCTCTGGAAGCCACGATATCCCGGCCTATGTCTCGCCGGTGTCTGATGTTGTAGTGTACCAGAGGAACCCTACCCTGCTGGTATCGATGGAGTCCTGGTCTGACCCCCACCGATAAGCTCCTCTTCTGCTATGAGGGCCTTTTGGATAGCGTCGTGCAAGGTTTCAGGCATCAAGATCCTAAACTTAGCACGCAGGCTGTTGTTAAGGCCAAACACGAATCTTTTGACCTTGAGCTTCTCAGTGTTAAGGTACGGAGCATACCGAAGCAGATCCATAAAACATGCCTCGTACTCGGGCATCGTATGACCTCCCTGTCATAATGCATTGAACTCATTGAGCTGACGCTCAATGAATTCCTCTGAAATATACCTCTCTTGGAACCGTTCCTCGAACAGTTCCCATGACACGTCTTCAGCGGCGATGTTCAGCTGGGGCAGGAGCGTCTTCCACCATAGAAGAGCACTCCCCTTTAGTTAAAAGACCGCCATGCAGACCTTCATGTTGGAGGTATAAACGCAAAGTATGAATCACATCTCCATATTCTCCAACCCTGCCTCGGAAGCTGTGCCATCTGGGGCACCAAAGAACTCGAGAAATTTTACCTTCTCGAGCTCCCGATGAATGCTATCTGTAACGGCCGATGCACGCGACGGAACCTCAGTGGGTGCCGATGCCCTGGCCTCATCTCTATCCAATCGGCTGATCAGTGCCTCGGACAGGTGCTGAAAAGATCTCATCATCCCAACAACATCGCCAGCTACTATCTTCTCCTATCCAAGAACCTGCTCGCCTCCCTTGGGGTTAGACCCCTCAGGCGTGGATTCTACTGGAGGTGTCTCACCTCCTCCCCTAGCACCTCGTCGTCTTCCCCCATGGCGTCCTCTAACCATGATTACCTGCATGCACACAATCAACTTGATCAACAATAGTATAATCAATCTAATCATGTCAACGAAAGCTGTGGCGAATCCCAAGCCGTGGGTCGAACTGGCTCTGATACCATATGTAACAACCTCCTCGTTACGACAACAACTCTGATAACATGTGCAATTTTTGTTTTGTGTTTAAGGTGTGTGCGCGCGTGTAGAAGTAGCAGACACACTTGACTCTACGTCGCCACCCGACAACCAACAAGACGCAACCACGATGTTCATCACAAGAAGACTGAAGGCACACAACGAGTGACTGCAAGCAATAAATGACCATAGACATAAGGCGCACAATGCAAACATTTAACGACATACTAGGTTATGCACAGTACGAACATAGAGGGAAAAATCCATAGTAGTAGATCTTACTATTTTTGCACAGGAAAGCAGGGCGTTTAATTTTAGTTCACTGCTCTGGAGAGAGAGAAGGTCAGATAGGCTTATGGCCGACTACTCAGGCACAAACTAGTAATCTCCGTCAGGTGTGTCGCAAGAGTGGAAACCCTGCCTTTAAAGGGCCCGAGACTCTTGATACGACACTGGATTCTTTACATGAAATAATCACACATGCCGACATATCTCCTAAGGCTACCTGGAGGTGTCTATCTCCCACCCGACACGACTGACCCCATACTCAAATGACTCGACCAAGTACCACAATAAATACACGCACGACCGCAACCTCTATAGACGGCACAAAACAAAGGAATCAACAATGACCAACCCTTATTATGACAAGGAATTATCTCCGCCTCAATTAGCATTAAGTACCAACCCGTTATTCCCTTAAATTCCATTAGTCAAAGAGTTGCCAATTCTACCCTTAAATGATGTAAAATCAATTTATTGCAAGTTCCCAACACCAAAGCATAACAACTGATTGTATAGCATTAATAAATCCCTACCATACCACAGATTTACCTACAATACATTCTAACACATTTAGCCATCAATAAGTCATGTCAAATTTACCTTCAAATCTTATCAAGTGGGTAAGTATCATAATGGACATAATTGACCTGAACTCTAATAAACATAATATATGATAGATAAAAACGTATTAGAAGATAAATAGGAATGGTCCCCACATTTAGATGTCATTGAATAAGCTACCAGACTACCATTTTACATCGTCATGCAAGCTAGCATCATTACATTTATAATATAAGGACCTTGCATTTTAGTTGACTATTTTCATAATAAAACTACAGTGACATCATCTAGCAACTTACAAATTATCTATAACCATTGCTTAACAATATCATTGAACAAGTAACGTAGGAATTAATCTTATCATAACATTAGCATTAAATTTAATCAGTACATTACATTAAACATTACCATGAACAACAATGGTAATTGAAACAAGCCTTATCCTAAATATTGGTATTAATACCACATCATTACATAGTTGTTTAAGTCCACCATAAAATCACTAATGACCATTATGAAAACCCTTAACTATGTTAGTATTGAAATCATTTAAAAACTCGAGTAACTCAACAAGTAAAGTGGAATTTAGCATTAAGAATCAATCTTTAGTTAAGGGTTTAACAGTTTTAAAAACAAGATACCGAATAATAATAACTAGACAATCCCATCATCAATAAATGCACAAAGAGAACAAATCCCTTCTCAAATAAGTAACTAAAGGTATAAATCCTATCCTTAATTAGTTTAGTAAAGAAAAATTCCTTCTCAAATGAATAACTAAAAGAAACATTCCTTTACATCATCCCTCTTTAGAATTAGTAATGACATGGCAAAAGGTAAAGTCTTTACAATAACTCACACAGTTCCCGTCAATAGTTAAAGAAATTTCCTCCTTAAGCTACGACAACTGTAGCCAGTAACACACATTGCGCCATGCACAAACAGTTCAGATTCGAAGTAAAAGTGGAACAAAAATCAGACCCAGAAGCCAAGGAACCATCATGATGACAACCAAGAAATCAGTGCTGGGAGTGCAGCCAGAATCGTGAATTCGGAGGCAGCATAGCCGGAGTCAAGGGCGACTGACAGGGCAACAGTCAGAAAAAGTTTGGTGAAGGTGAATGCGTGGGTGACAAGTTATTTGTTTTCTTTTTTTTTTCTAATTTTAAACACATCAATTCGTTAATAACACAACACTGCTGGGTGAGTCAAACGGAAACAGTAACAGGAAACGTCCACGCAGCAGAGAAATAAGCACAAAAACTCAGTAAAGGAGGGTTGGAACCGTGCACTTATCCTCCTCCGATTTTCCAAGAGAAACCACCCCAAAATGTAGAGCTTAGCAACGAAAAAAATGACGCATAGCTAGAAACAAGACGCAGAAAAAAAAATGAGAACACAGAGATGCCAGAACCAGCCCATTTGCAGAGTTGAAGACCATTCACCTGAGAGAAATCAGACAAGAACAGGCTCGCTGGTAATTAATATCAAAGGCGTATGTCTGGGGGTGTAAACCCTTCACACATTCGACTATTTAGCAGAGATTAAGACCAAAAATAAATAAATTAGACGAGAACAGGCTCGCAGGTAATCAAGAATTACACAAATAAATTTTTTCAGAAGGTGATGAAGACGCTAGGAAAGGAGACGATCATAAATGTCGTACAGGTGTAAATTCTCCCCTAACTCAACCCTGGTAAACATCGCCCCAAAATCCCATGGCCCAAGAACAATTCCAGAGAAATAATAATAAAATTTCACAGTCCCGCACAATAATTCAAAATTTACACAGTCCAGATTATTAAACCGTAATTATTTTACACCGTCCGATCGTCAAATGGAAAAAGGGATTTAGATAGTCCAGAATTATAGCAGTAATTATTTCATACAGTCCAGCACGTTGAATGAAAAAGGTATTTACACAGTCCAGACTTATAACAGTAATTATTTTACACAGTACCAGACGTTGAATGGAAAAAGGGATATACACAGTCCGGAATAAATTTCACAATGCCAATACCATGCATTCTAACTATCACAGTGTTTGTCATTAACAACGAAATTATACAGCAACAATATTACAGCGAAGAAACCAATCCGAAACATTCTACTCTACCAATAACGCGCGTTCCTTTTTCCCTATCGACCGTCTTGATGGATGTCCGCGCCTTGATTGATGTCCCACGCTCCTTGCCGCTCCTACTCGCCGACTGTAGAACCTCACCGGTACCTCACAACCAATTTCTAGGGGTACTCTGCTTCCCCCTTAGCCCCCCGAGCCGCAAATTGGCCACACAAGATCCAGAAGATAAGTCTAGCTTCTCAGCTCACCTCGTAAGGCTGAGCTACCACTCCAATTTGAGATGAGAAAATCCCAACTCCTCACAAGCAATCAATCAAGTTACAATCTGGCAGCGTAATGTTACACTAACCATCCATCCGTTCTTCCTCATCTTCCCCTTATTTTATAGAGATTTGAGACCCACCTACTTTCCCTAAATCACTATTAATTTAAGTTTTAATGAAAATCCTCTAAAAATTCTCTGTCGTCCAAGTGTCACTCATCCCCCATGTTTCTCCAAAATTATTTTCTTAAAAATTATTAAAACACTCAATTCCCTCACCCACCTAGAGTCGCTCCTAAAATCACTCCTAGGTGTCTCTAGATCCCCTTACATGCTTTAATAAGTTTCCCTAAAATGAAGTTGCTAAATTTAGTTCATTTTTAGAAAGTTCTTAAGTGCAGATTCCATTCTATGTTAACTTTGCCTTTTACCCCTTGTCCCTTCTTTCCTTTATTAAGTTTCCTTTATCACTTATTTTCCCTATTTTTATTAAACCAAAAAGGTAAATGCGCTAACAAATCTTTTCATGTTATTTTTAATTTCATAACTTTTAAATTCTCACACGTTAAATGATTTTATTTCTTCTTTACAAATTTAAAAACCATGGGTTTCAATTAATTTTTCTCCCTCATTACTTTACCCCGCCTTAATTTAAGAAGACTTTAACTAAAGCTTACGAGGGTTTTAGTTTGCATCCTTATCTTTATTTCCGTAGGGTCTTTTTCTTAAGGCTAAACAAAATTTTATCTTAGAGATGTTTTAAATTTATCTTTAGATTTGAACTGGGAAACAATTAATTAGGGGAGTCGTTCCAAGAATTTCTTAAGGCGTTAAGGTCTTAGGGTCATCTAGGCTTGTCTCATCATCATCATCAATGCGATGTGACCTTCAGGATGCACTACGTGCTCCAAGGGTGCCACTCGCCTCGTTTTCTTTAGTTGCACGACGTGCCCTTCAGGATGCACCACGTGCTCCAAGGGTGCCACTCGCCAACTTGTGTTTCTTTTGTGCGACGTGCCCTTCAGGATGCACCACGTGCTCCAAGGGTNGCTGACTTGACTGATTGGTAGACATCTATAACCCCTGGAGTCAACACTCCACCAGGTGAACTTGTGGGAGACTAAGGGCTCTAAGGAATAAGCCACCTGCCTTATTGCGCGCCCCTTAGGATCATCATGAGCGACTGTCGCAGTCTGCCCTCACGGCATCATGGATCCTCTCGAACTAGCTAATCGTTAACCTACAGTTCGAGCCATGGCGGGAGTGGTAGTAGGCTCTGGCAGGGCTGCTGTCCACACCTCTCTGTCAACCTATCTAGAATCGTGTGTGGCCCCTTTACTCCATATGTGAGTCTGGTCGGCAAGCTATCGTCAGCGTGCATCATCAACCATCGTGTCAGAACATGTCAAAAACATATCATCAAATCAATAAAATATCATGGTAATTAAATCCACCCAAATAGCACACTCCCTGACTCAATCCAGAGTCCAAGGGGTTCAGTCGATGCCTCTGCATCCTCAAGGTCCAAAACCCTTCACACTCAATAAAACTGAGTCAATAGCACCTTTTACATCAAATAGTAAACCATCATTCCGTCTATCATAATGCATCATAATCAAGTATAAAGGTTTTAACATCAGAAAAGTCCAGATCACTTGCGAGCAAGTGTCATCAAATAATAAGTTTTCTCAGTGTGCCAGAGCGGGATGTTACACTCCATGTGAAGAAATTAATGAACACTTAGAGAATTGTCAGGAGGATGGGGCATTTCAGCCTTGGCTGATGGTTATGTCATTTCCCCATAATCTTGACAAGTTTTCCAAAATCACTTGCACTCATCCATGCCATTATGACCCTTATCACGACAAGATTGCCAAATTGATGGAGGATTCATACAACAAGAATATTCAAGGGAATGGTAAGATCATGCTTACATTTATTTTAAATGATGACTATGAAGGCAAGTGTGATATATTTATGTCATTTTTCGATATACTACCATTATTGTTAGTAATGTTTGATTTTGTTTCCAATACAGGATTGGAGTTACTTCGATCGCTACATTGGAAGCATGACTTCACGTAGTATT
>JASDQU011175076.1:25026-36418 GCA_032191745.1 Picea mariana
CCTAGATAATTGAGAGCATCAAATTTTGATAAGTACGCCTAAGCTTGTCAATTGATATGGCCAAAATTGATCATTTAATCAGCAATTGCAAAATTCTGCATGATAAATGTAGTATTTATTACAAAAATTGAGATATGTTCACACTCACTAGAGGCCTCAATTATTCTGGTGATACATTCAAACTACTTGATTTAATGTACCGTGAAACAGACTGGTTTTGGTCAGCTATGGACATTGCACTAACTTCTTTTAACTGGGAGAAGAGTGCATAAAATTCTCATTTCTCCCTTATTTTCAGTTTTAATGTTTTAGTACATAACATAAATCCATAAATAACACAGTATTTCATGCATCATGTGAAATGGAAAATTGAATGGCATGTAATCAATGAAATTTAAATGAATTGAAAAAGCTACGGAAATAAATCACTTGAAACTTCAAACGTAAATACAGCACATGAAAGCATAGAGATCTACGAAGGGAAGGGAGCGGACCTTGTTAAACAAGGGATCGTGGAGAATGTCGAGGCCGCGCCTGTGGACAATAGTGGGGCGAGTGGCCTCGGTTATCACAAGACACTTTTCTTGATCTGAACTCATGTTTGCTGAACGAATTCAGTCCAGTTGAATGAATCAGAGATTGATCCGAGGGACTAATAGAGAATGCAGAGTTCCTAATATTTTCCACGTTCACCGCCTCTTATGTCACGTCAATGCCACCCCGGAAATAGTTAAAAAATCAATGACAATGATTTTGCCACGATCACACACTGTAATCACCTCACATCACTCAATGCCACTTACAAAAAATAAAATGAATGATAATGGATCCAAATGAGTATAACAATGGAAGATGTGACTTCTGGTTTCAGCTTTTTGTGTTTTTCACTAATCAGGCTACCGACATCGGCGCGAATGCTTACAGCAGAACGTTTAAAAAAATAATAGAGTTTTCAATTAATTAAATAAGGTGTACAAACTGAGGTGAGATGGGTGCGCAAGATACCTAATAAAGTTTTAATTAATTATTTTTTAAATATATAATAAAGTTTTAGTTAATCATTTTTATTAATAAACTAAAATACATAATAGGGTTTTAATCCGTCAATCTTTTATTGATAAAGTATAATTCTGTTGAAAATTTAGAGGTTAAGTATATGGTTGAAATTATTAATTTGGAGCTAAATATAATTTAGGGTTATTTTATTATAAGAAGATAACGTGTAATTATTTAAATTAATTCATTAAAATTATATTGATTTATTGAAGTATAGTTTAATTTAAATGAATTAGAAATGTTGGTGTAAAGCATACGGTGTAAAGCATACAAATGATTTTTTAAGGAGTAGAGGTTTTTGCACACCCTTATCAAGAGTTATCTATACCTTTGTTGTTGTCATGTGTCACATAATCTAGATGTATCTTGCATTTAGTTCATTGTCAATATTGTGACCTTTCCTCCCAAGGAGGTAGGGGCTTCATAATGGTTATTTTGTTGTAATGGTTTTGTTGAATAATGGCACCCAAGAAGATTTACAAATTTGTCTGGAAGGTGTTCCACAAGATAAAGTCCACATACCTCATGTTAATTTTTTTGAAGCTTAAGATGTTTGTCAAAAATATTGCGTGTATGCATTAATTGGATACTTTGTTGGTTTTATTTCATTAGAGAACGTGAATCAAACTTAGATTTGTGATGTCGGGAGTTGTATAGTTGGCATATTGTTATCAATATTAAAAACTTGACCAAGGGTTTCTTCATTTTTCACTCTAAAGATCTTGGTAATTGCATTGTTATCATGCGGCATGGTCCTTGCTTACATAGGAACACCTTGGTGATCTTCACTCATTCGTGTAGAGGTTTCTTTGCTAAGAATTTAGGTCAAATCCACTAACCTATCTAGATTGAAATCCCTACACTCCCTCCTTGGTTTTGGTGCTTTTTGGAGTGCATGGACCAAACCTATGTCAAGTTCATCTACCATGATCCTAACATGACCTTTCTACAATGTTCAATGACCTTAAGGAGTCAATTGATATCTAAGTCGGCATTAAGATAATTCACCAAACAATGAGTTATCTTAATATGTCGAATATAGTTTTATATGACAAATCCTTGACCATTTAATTAAGGATTGTTCTTTTTGTTGAAGTTATGTTACCTAATCTTGACTTGTATCGTAATGTGTTAGTGGGCGCCCTTGTAGTTCTAGTGGACAACATTTATACACCTTTTGGAGTTTGCTCGTGACAACACTTGGTATTAGTTAGGATCCATGACAGTGAGACCCTAACTTTTATTTATAAGAGACTAAAACTTATTGGTACATAAGCAAGTCGAGAAAACATAAGGTATTGCAAGTCCTAAATGGACTAAACCCTCTTTGTCAATTTTTAAAGTAGGAAATCATAATCATGCTTCAATTCCTCGTACTTGATAAAGAGACAAACAATATCATTCTAAAGGATCACAACCTTCTCACAAGTTGGGTAACTAGTAATGCATTAACCTCTTCATGAAGTCAAATATTGGTTTTCCGCAATGAAAGGTTTTGCTCACGAAAACTAGAAGTGTCATTTTGTAGAGAAGTAACTTCATCATGAAGTTGGGTGTTAAAGCCTTGTAGAGAAATAAGTTGTCCATGATATACAAGTATTAGTAATTTGCAATTGAGCAATAGTATCATGTTAGTTCAAGGTCACACTTGCAAACAACTTCATTTAAAGTTGAGAAACTTTCCTATTAAGTCTTAATGGCAACAGTGTCCCACACAAAAGCAACTTGGTCTAATCAAAAAGAAAAAACATTAAACATTATAAGTTGTTAATAAAAAGTAAAAAATATCAATACCTAACTAAAAATTAAGAGAGATTTGTATGGTTATGTCAAATAGTACCTACAAATTTTGGGCTAATATCATCTCTAGAAAATCTAAAGAAGCATGTAATGTCAACATCAATCACTGGAACTCTTACCTTAACCAATCCATAATCACTCAATCTATGACTAAGTCAATTCACCATATGAATCTTATATTGATTTATGTTATTTCTCTATGTCTATTAATTGATTGTGTTTCCTTAACAGACTATGCATTCAAGAAAAGTACTCAGTGAAAGAAAAAAACAATCGCACATCCACAAGAACACAAAGATTTATTCTCAAGAAATCCATCTTGTGAAAACTCCAACTAGAAATAGTTTTCCTAACTCTTGTTTTCCCATCTAACTGTGGATGGTATGTTGTACTAAAATTCAAATTTGTCCCAAATCTCTTAAACGTTCCTCTCCAAAATTTCGAAGTAAACTTTGAATCTTTGTATAAAACAATTTCCTTAGGTACTCCATGCAACCTAGCAATTTTCTTCATGTAAATTTCTACAATATTTGCTTCCTTATGACTTAATTTCACTGGAATAAAATGAGCAGCCTTTGTTAATCTATCCACCACTACCATTATTGAATCATGTTGCCTTGTTTTCTTGGGCAATTTAGTGATAAAATCATTGGTTACCACTTCCAATTTCCACTCTAGGATTGGTAATGGTTGTAGCAAACCCACAATAAAACTCTTGTCGTATCCGACTAATCCCATAAAACATTTGACTTCTGAAACATTCTTTGGTGTTGGCCATCCCCTAATGGATTCAATCTTCTCTGGATCTACTGCTTTACCTTCCTCTAAAATGATGTGCCCCAAATAATGTATCTTCTCTAGGTAAAAAGAGCACTTGCTTAGCTTGGCATACAATTGATGCTCCCTTAACACTTGGAACACCATTCTCAAGTGTTGGTCATGTTCCTCCTTTGACTTGGAATAAATAAGTATGTCATACAAGAACACAATGAAAAAATTATCCAGATAGTTTATGAATATGCCATTCACTAAGCACATAAAGACAATTGGTGCATTGGTTAGTCCAAATGAGACCACTACAAATTCATAATGCCCATACCTAGGTCTAAAATTTGTCTTAATGATGTCTTCTTCTTTAATTCTCATCGGATGATATCTTGATCTCAAGTCTATCTTTGAAAATATCTTTGCTCATCTTAGTTAATCAAAGAGGTCATCAAATATGGGTAAAGGGTATTTATTCTTCACAATGGATTTATTCAGTTGTGTAAAGTCAATACATAGCCTGAATGTTCCATCCTTCTTTTTCACAAAGAGTATTGGTGCTCCCAAAGGTGAAACACTTGGGTGTATGTACCCTTTCTTCAACAATTCTTCTAGTTGTATTTGTAATTCCTTTAATTTTGGTGTTCTCATTCTATAAAGAGTATTTAATATTGGGGCAGCTTCGGGTACTGAATGAATAGAGAAATATATATCCCTCTTCGGTGGCCATCCTGGTATTTCTTTGAATACATCTTCAAATTCTTGCAATACTGAAAAATCTTCAAGGTTTGGCTCTTTGGTCTTGTCTGGCTCCTCCACATGTGCTACATACAATTGAAATCCTTTCATGAAACATCTCTTTAGCCATAAGGTTGAACTCTTCCTTATAGAAATGGGCCTTGGAATTCATTGCACAATGCTCTACTTTCCTTCTTCATCAAGACATGTAAATGTCTTGTTATGGAAATCTAGGATAGCATGATGCTTGTCCAACCAGTATATTCCAATTAGGATATCATAATATCCTAATGGTATGATATTCAAATCAACATTTTTATTCACTCCATTCGGATCTATTGGAAAACCTATGACAACCTAATTTACCCTTATTTTGGTTCTAGTGGCTAGCTAAACCAACCATGACCTTTCAAGCTTACTTTTCATCAAATGAAATTTGTCCAGTACTTTAGAATCAATGTAACTATGGTGATTCGGATTATTTTCAAAACGAAATGAAGATGGAGATATAACAATGAAATATACAAAGATATTGCAATAAACACAAAGATACAGTAATGCACAACTTTTATTAATGAGAGACTGTACAAAAATTGTAAAATTACAAAGTGAATGACTCGCTAGAATGGTGGCATCTTATCTATGAGAAGATATGTGGTTGCTACGCTCATTCGCAAGAATATGATGATGATTTACAATGGCTAAAGGCCTTTTTAACATAAAGAAAATCCAAAACCCTAACCCTAGAAGATGAAACGCCAAAAGGTTTGTGGGCCCCGATGGGGGTAGTTGGTACGTCAACTTCTCAAGGGCGTAAATTTTGCATACGATCTCCGTTTGGGGTGCACAATAGCTTGTTTGAAAGGTCTATCTGAGGGCTACACTTTTTTCCATCACATTCTAGCTAAATCCTAGAGTGTGACTATGACAGGCCCAAAAAACACTATTTAGGGACTCAAAACGACCCCAAAAGTTTAGGACCCGAACATCTGTAGAAAAACTGCCAAGGTGGAAACCCCTATTTTGAGCCAGTGGAATAGGTGAGTGGCCACCGATTTCTGCCTGGATCATATGGCTTTCTGTTGAATCAATTAAAATATCATCATGCTAATTTATAATCTTACCTTCCACCTCAATCATATGAGACTAATGGTCTGCTTTTCGATCTTCTAAGGGGGCATATATCCTTGGAATATTTCTTCTTGTCAATGGTGGAGGATCATTGACTTTAGTTGAGTATGGTTGAGTTTTCTAACTATGATTGATTCTTTAATGTGGCTAAGTTTGGTTGACTTTGGTTGACAATCCTTACCTTGGTAAACTTTGGTTCAATGTGATGACTATCATTGCCCTTAATTAATTTTGGTTGACATTTTTAATTACAGTTTACTTTGTTCAACCTTGGTCCACTTGGCAGACTATGATTGATCTTGATGACTAAGGTTGACTTTCTTATATTCTCGTTTCATGTGGATGACTTGTCTAAGTGTGGTTGAGTTTAACTATGGCTAATTTTGGTTGGCTATCATTGATTATGATTGACATTTATTGACTTAGTTGCTTGGCATTGATCTGGTTGGCTATGCTAGATCTTAGTTGATTTTGACTAACCATAGTTGAATGTAGTTGAAAATGTTGACTTTAATGTATTCAATTGATTATGGTAAACTTTGGTTGATTGTGGTTGATTTGGATGACTATGGTTGACCATGGTGGACTTTAGTTTACTATGGTTGATTACGGTTAACAATGGTTGAATTTGGTTGACTTCGTTGACTAGGGTTGATTGTGGTTGACTATGGTTCTGAACATTGGTTGACTTTACTACTTGCGATTGAGTATAGTTGAATCAATTGGCTATGGTGGATCATGGTTGAATGTTTAATTTAGCTAAATTTTGTTGATTATGGTTTCCATTGATTGAGTGTTTTTGACATAGCTCATTGTGATTGAGAATGGTTGACTATAGTTGACTTCATTGATTATGGTTGAAACATAATTTAGTAGTCCTTGTAATAAATAAGCTTCATTATTATGGTTGACTTTTGTTAACTATGGTTTACTTTGGTTGAGTGTTTCTTACTTGGCTAACTATGGCTGACAATGGTAGATTGTGGTTGACTTAGCTAATTATGGTTGAATATGTTAACTATGGTAGAGATTTGTTCTCAGTAATAACTTAATTATGATTGATTATGGTTAAATTCAATGGTATATCACATTAAAACATTTCAAAAGTAATAATCTAAAATTTCATGTTTAAGGTTGATAATATGGTCAAATTAAATGTTATGTCAATGTGTTACATTTTATAACTAATAATTTAAAAAATTGACTTCAATGTTACTTGATATTGCAATGATTCAAAACTAATAAGATAGTTTACCTCAATTTTATATCACATCATGACATTTCTAAAAAAATAATTTAAGATATTATGTTTGAGGTTGAAGATATGCTTAACTTGAATATCACGTCAAATTGAGATATTTAAAAGAAACATACTTTAAGATGTTGACTTCAATATTATGTCACATTTAGTCATTTCAAAATTATTATACTTTAAATATTATAAAACATTATTATATATACTTTATATTGATATTGTAAATTAAAATATTAGTTTAAGATGTTGACTTCAATATTATGTCACATTTAATCATTTCAAAATTATTATACTTTAAATATTATAAAACATTATTATATATACTTTATATTGATATTGTAAATTAAAATATTAGTTTAAATTATTTAAAGGAATAATATATTAAAAAGATTAATAAATTATATTAAATTATAATATTTAAAAGTTAATATTTTTTTCAATAAAAAAATGTACATCATTGAAATACATGAAATTGAGTTTTTAAAATGTAAAATTATTTGACAAATTTGAATATAATAATAATAACAATAATAATCTATGGGGTGGCAGGTGTGGGGAGTCTTCTTGATCTCAGAGGAAATATTATAGCCTCTTATGCTTGGGGACTTGGGATGGCTTCAAAAAATGTTGTTGAAGCTTATGCATTGTTATCCTCATTTTGTGGATAACTAAGGAGATTATGTCTCGAGGCCCTCATGTTGTAGATATGGAGTGTCGTGAGACTACATGACTAGCTATACCCTTTTGCACAGTTGGAAACCCCTCTCACCACCACAGATGGAAACTGATTTCTAGATGGCATCCACCACATCAGCTGGCTTCCGGAAGGGAGTGGGCCTTGCTCCATGAGGTACAAATATGTATTATGGTGAGAATCATTTCAATATTTAAGCTAGTTGGGTATGTTGTATCTTATATTTCTCTACATTTCATGATATATGCTTGGACATTATGCTTTTTTCCCTGCTTCACCTTGGTGGTTAACACTGTGCCCTAGTAAGTGGTCTTCCTTTGGGATGGGTTTGCTACTAGGAACTCCCTTAAAGAGCCATCGAACCGTTCCCGACCATACTTACCACTTTCCATCATTATTCCCCTCCATTTCCTTATCTTTTGGGAATTTAGGGTTTATTGACCCAAGAAGGGGTTGTCCCTCATTCTATGGGAAGAAGGGGTTGAAGGCCCAAAGGGATTGATGTTGGGTAAAAGATAAAAGCCTTGTATGAACCTTTCAGATGCTTCACCTAGGGATCACCCAAGAAAGCAGTGAAACACTTATCTTTGAGTAAATGAGACCCACAATATAATAAAGAATGCTTAAAAGGTTAGTTGAAGGATAGGAGGTCTCATCACGAGCTGACCTATCATGTCCATGGATATCTAGTGGCATGAAATTGCCATCCTCTGGTCACCAAACCAGGGTAATGGCTCTTAGTTGCATGGCTGAGAGAAAGGGGGTCTCATCACGAGCCAACCTTCTCATTTCCACTAGGTGTTTGTGGGTGACATTGTCATTATCTAGTCACCACGCAAGGGCAATGACCTTCAACCTCTCCTTACAACTATGAAAGAATAAAAGAATGACAATTAATGGGCTTGGAAAAAGTGCAATGTAGATGAAGGTACCACACAACCCTCTACAAAAGCACCCATGAATGAGAAACTACGACCCCTTATATGTCATGAGCCCTATGCCCATTGAGTCTTGACCCCAACCACTTCATCCACTTTACATGGCTTAGAGAGGGATCTTTTGGAAACTCCCCTTGACCTAGGGAAAGATCTACCCAATAGGACACCTCATCAACCCTCCCATATTCAAGCTTGACAAGTCGCATAATGTCTTTGAGCAATTAATTGTTTGATATAATGATCTTTGATGCACATGATTAGGTGGCTCATTTATTGATTGGATTCACTTATCATGATGTTATGACTTGAGATCCTTGGAGGGTGTTCTCATTTGTCTTTGCAGGACCTAGTTGGTGGACAGTTTTGGGAGAACAAACCTCGCTTAAGCTTCCATGAGGCTACAAGCCCATAGGTTGGATGCCAAGGGTCCACATGCTAGATCACAGAGATGAAGAATTGAATACCTAGAATATGATGTGGAAGACCTAGCCCAACCCTCACATGCGAAATGATTTTCCTAGGAGGGGAAAAACATCTTCTTTTTTAGCTTGACGTCATACTTAGGGGCTAGGGTTTGGTGGTGGTGTTGCCACTCTTCAACACATGGAAATTTTGAGGAGGATGAGGCAGTGGCCATGAGGAGATTTCATATATGCTTGACATGTGGCCTTTGGAAGCCTACCATAGCTTCTCCAACACCAACGGCTTGTCCCAAGTGGAAAAACGTCCCCTAAAGGGGTGACATCCATGTAAAATTAGGGTTTTATTTGTGCAAAAGTGAAACTTTAAATGAATTGTTTAATATTACTTTGTTAAAGGGGGGAAGATTAGGGTTGTTGACCCCTAATCTTGTGGTTTACCCCTTAATATATGGACAAGTCACCTTGGTGAAATTTTGTATAAATAAGAGATCATAAGATCTCATTTGGAGATAACTCTCCCCCTTGTGAGAAGACTTGATCTGAAATTTTTGCTACATTGGGCTTATTTAGTCTCTTGTGTAGTTGTTTATGGCTATCTTTATGAATGGTTGATGGATGAGTGAGGCGCTAAGCCTTGGATGAATGGCTTCTAGCTTGTATGGTGGATTGTCTTAGCATCTTTCTTGATTTTGGTATGGTATTTTACTCGTATGCTATCATTGTTTCAAGTCAAGGATTGTTGTGCTAGGATCTAAGTGGGAAGTAAGAGCATTTACACCCCCACTCTAGTCTTCATCATTTATTGCTTGAAGTTCATTGATGTTGCAAGGGTTTGTTTAAGAAAGTAAGAGGATTTATACTCCTCATTCTCAAACCCTAACTAGAATTACTTGCCTTGGGATATAATAGGATTTACACCCCAAGGAAGTAGCATATCTAGTTCATTTATTTGACTCCATTAACCCAATAGTAAAGGCACTAGTCATTTATTTTTTACATTGGAGATACAAAATCATTGCCTTGGGAAACATGAAATTTTGTCTTTTGAAAGATCTCTTGCTTGGAGTTGGTTTACCACATTGAGATGAGTCTTCCCCTACTAGGGTGTCCCTTCTGTCCCACTACTTTAATCGTTGTTACAAACTTTAACTTACATCCATTAGGGCTGCATAACCCTAGCTACTAATTCTCTCTTAACTCCTAAACTAACCCTACACTAGCTCCTAAATTTTGTTCACTAACTCTACTAACTAGGGCACATATTTTGGACTAATTGTTGGCCTCTTTTGATGGTGTAGCTTGCTGATATAAGTGACTGAAACCTACAGCCATAAGGCTGCAATTTTCTGCAGAAAATACATGTTGTAACAACTTGCTTTATTCAGCCTCAAAGTGCCATTTTTTAGTCATAGTTGATTGCCATATTCATTGATAATATCATTGGTTGATCTAATGATTTTGCATGTTGATTTAGAATACTTTATTTGGGCCGATATAAACTGTTATCTACTGCTGCAAATTATGGACAACAAGATTAACTTGTTGATCCATACTAACATATATCATTGCAAGTTGGATTTTATTGTGTCTCGGGCAAGTACAATCATCCAGAGAAGTACTACACCTTTGGGGAAACAATCACTTGACTTACAAGGCATCTCTTTCCACTTAGATTTGACTTCTAGGTGTTCCACTTTCATCATCCATCCATCTACATCTCATTCCCCCTAGGGTCACCGAGATTGCCTCCCTAGAGTGACCTAGTCACCCTTGAAGTGCGGGACCTACATCAAGGTGACATTGGGTGTAAGATTTCCTAGTTTTAGCAATTGCTTTTGTGGTTGGGTCAGGATTTTCCCAAACTACAACTTGTGCTATAACATGCATTATACGAAGGAGTGTGCATAGTCAAAGAGAGAAATGTCCCCAAAATTGTGGTGTTTGGGGATTCCATGATAGTAGTGAGAGCAATAAATAAGAGAATCCAGTTTGAAAACAACATTTTCAATAACAATATTTCTCACATTCTATCCCTTATCGAAGGCTTTGAGGAATTCAAACTCTATCATGTAAAGAGAGAAATGAACCCCCTTATAGATCATTGGGAAAAGTTGGGAACAAGTTTGGAGTGTGGCACTATAAGTTTAAATGAAGTGAGGGGGACTTTGCCTATACCTTAGTCAAGCCCCACTTTGTCTTCATGCGGACAGGTGGTGATGGTGAGTCCCATTGACTTTTGTGCATATTTCCTTGCACACTTGAGGATTTATGTCATTTGTGTGGGCATTCAATTTGATCCGTGCCTTTTCAATTTTTTATGCGGTTTGTTTTCTCTAGTTATGGCTCATTCTTCATCAGTGTTTGGAAGGGAAAGAAAGAAAGAAAGAAAGTATTTTTAACGTCCACGAGGCTAAAAATAGCCTATGGGACAGATTGTTTTTCCATTTGACTTTTGTATTCGGCCCTTTTCCTGTGAAGTTTTACAATAATCGCTCCCAGCTTCTCAACAAACTCTTCGCTGAATAGATTATCCCAGGAATTAGCTGCCAGAATACCTGCATAATTTTCCCTGTTGTCTTTGAGGGCCTCACAT
>JASDQU011175077.1:0-20555 GCA_032191745.1 Picea mariana
AGGAAGAAGAAGATGACATGTCCCATGTTCCGTATGCCAGTGCATTTGGCAGTTTGATGTATGCAATGGTCTGTACTAAACCGGACATTGCACATGCAGTGGGAGTTTTGAGCAGGTATATGTCAAAACCAGGGAAGGAGCATTGAACAACAGTAAAGAGGGTCTTCAAGTATCTTCGTGGCACTAATAGTTATGGATTGTGCTACCAAGGAAGACCGGGATTGGACAGAGTGTTGGACATACATGGCTTTGTTGATGCAGACTGGGCTGGAGATCTGGATTGCATAAGATCTACAAGTGGGTATGTGTTTAACCTATTTGGAGGAGCAATCAGTTGGATGAGCAAAAGACAGGCTGTAGTGGCACTCTCCACTACATAAATCTGATTTTGGGTTGTGAATCTGATTTTGCATTACATAGGGTTGCTTCTGAGTTATAAAGTCCGCTCTTAATAGATAGATAAAATGTTAATTTATTTTACAAATTTTGATCAGGGTTCTGGAAACCATTTCCCAACATTTCCCCAGTCTTTTCGGTTACCGGTGTTTTTGAACCCTTGTGATAGTTATTTCTGAAGTCCTGCTTCTTGCCACTTTCTGTTCCTAGTTTCCCACACTTGGGGAGACACAGGTAACTATAGATACTTGAACTTACCGTAACGTATTTACGATTGTTAAGTTTCCCTACCATATATTCTCTGAGTTGCCGCGTCTAGCATTAATAAGTTAAAAATTAGGAGAAACCATACAGGCATTCAAAAATTCACTGGAAAAACAAACAAAAACCTCATAGAATGAAGTTACAATTAAACCCTAAAACCCAATAATAAAGCATAAACTATTGCGGGCAATTTCTTGTTAAAAACAAACAACGGTTTGAATATATTGAAAATTGAACAAACCAAACAAAACCATATATGTTTTCTGTTATCACGAGGATACCTCAGACTGCAGCAATTTCATCGGCCATGGGAAGCGAATGCATTTCCCAAAACCTAGGTGCTTTAGCAATGAAAACTTCGCAGGTTTTCATAGAAAAGAACATCACCGGTCCCTTGCATTGAGAATGTATGCCAACCATAGAAAAACATAGACGAATATTTCAAAACCCAACATTTGTTGATAGTTCGAGCTGCCGAAGGAGAATCCTGGATTTCTACACGCAAGAGGATCTTGACGAGATCTCTGAGGATGAAGGTCGTGTTTGAGGATGATGATGAAGGCTATGCAAGACACCGACTATTCTTCATGCAACCTTCCACGTAGTGCACACACAGGTCACCATGGGAGATCGATCTGAAGCGCGTCCAACCCGCGTCTAACCCTAAACTGCAACACCCCTGCAACCATAGACTGTAGAGTTCGTAGACTGCAGTGCCACTTCCAAACTCGCCAATGAAATAATTTGTTATTTTTAATTTATTTTTTAATTAAAACAATTTTGAAAAAAATATTTCATACACTATAAAATTAAAATCCCACCAAAATACCAATCAACTAATAAAAAAATTAGATTAATAAAATTTAATAAACATAGAAAATATTTTATTTACAAAATAAATAAGATTAAAATGAATAATACCAAGTCTGTAAAAAAACACACTATTACTGACTAAATAACAATTCAAATGCACCAATTAATAACTAAAATGAATCAACTAATAAGCGGTCAACCGTTGACCGCTGCTGGAAAGCTATAGTCCCTCAAGCAGGGACTAATAAGACTAAAATCGTTATAAATTATTTATTTATTTTAAAGCTTTTTTTTAGTACATTAATATAAGATGTTATAAAAAACAAAGGAATTTTGTTATAGAATATTTATTTGTCATATTGATTAAAAATATTGTTAGTTGTTTTATGATATCATAAGAATATAAAACAAATTGTAATAACGTTTTTATTAGTATTGTAATGGAAGTTGTAAGATTAAAATGATTCTAAATTGTAATAGAGTTTTTATTAGTATTGTAATGGACGTTATAAGAATAAGATTAAAATGATTATAAATTATTTATTCGTTGTAAAGTTGGAGTGGTTGTAAAGTTTGTAGTGGGAAAATAAAAAATAATATATAATGTTATAAAAAAATAAATATTTTTTTTTATAAAATATTTATTTGTTTTAATTTTTTATATATTTTTGTTATAAAATATCTGTGGTAAAGTTTGTATTGGTAAAATAATATATAATATAGGATGTTATAAAAACATAAATATTTTGTTTATAAAATATTTATTTGTTTTAATTTTTTTTTATATATTTTTGTTATAAAATATTTGTTTGTTTTAATTTTTTTTATTAGTATTAGTAATATATTTGAACATGTTCTAAGTTTCATTTAGAGTAATTTGTCTAATCTAATTTTTTTTTTTAGTTTTTATATATATGAAAACTAAAAAATACAATTTAGACAAATTACTTCTAATGAAACCTAGTTGACAATGTTGAGATTTAATTTTGGTTGATCTTCCAACCATTATCTTTATTAAGATTATTTGGTCACTTTTCAATTTTAATTGTTTTTCTAATTTTTTTTTTGTTGTAATAGTGATCCATTTTGGATAGAATTTTGATATTTTCTATGTAAATATGATTTCTTTGTCTTGTCTAAGTGTTTGATCAAAGTGGAGCGATGGGTATGATTGTTCTTAATATCAGTTACATGTTCTTCAATCCTAATCTTGATGAAACATATGGTTTCACCAATGTAAGGTTCTCCACATAGAGAAGAAATCATATAGATACCTTTCAAATGAGTAGGATTAGTAGGGTCCTTAACAAGGTTGAGGGAGTTTCTAATTGTGTTTAAGGGTTTGAAAGTTTCCCCATTGTTCTTCTTCAAAACTCTAGCAAGCTTTCCCATAGTCCTTTGCATGTAGAGTAAGAAAACTTTGGAAACTTCGTCATTGATGTGTTCCTTATTTCTAAGTCCCCTACTACCATTATGAAAGACCTAAATATATTGATGTTATTTATAACCATTGTCTTTAATGACATTCAGGAGATGGACTTTTTCACACGCTCATTGTGATTCAGATAAAACAAACCACAAATGTTAGCGGGGTTATTATAATGCATGTTGTTGTGCGCCCTCCTCCATTGAAAGAAAACAATTGGCGAATGCTCAAAAAAACAAATGTTCATGCACGAATTTAAATCAACAGACAGACAAGGGCGCAATGCAACATGCACACAGACATGGGTGCACATGCAATTTAAAATCCATCTATTTAATGAACAAATGAATATAAAATGCAGAGAACATTTGTTGCTCACCTCACCTCTTTGCTGATGTTGATACCGATGTTGTGCCTTTAAGATTGTTTCCTTCTCTCCTCTATGCTCTTGCCTCAATATTTTCCTCTATACCACCTTGTATTATGCATAGTAAGTCAGGAAAGAAATAGTCTAGGGCATTGGGCATCATATTATGCGTCATAAGTCAGGCAAGAAACGGTCTGGGGCATCAACAGGTCGGAGGTATGAAGAGGCGCGGGGCATTAATGGAATGAAACGGTCGGGGCATCAACAGGTCGGAGGTATCAATAGGCGCAAGGCATTAATGGAATGAAGACTTGCGCTAGCCATGATTTCTTGACTACAAACGAATATGAAACGATAATTATTCAAATTACGGAGGCCAACATCTTAGGTGTAAATCGCGGCATTGTAGGTGTATCTTAGATATGAAAAACGTGGCAGAAACGTATCTTAGATATGAAAAACTTGGCAAAAACGTAAATTTAATATAGTAAAATAGAAAAAGTTAATAGTGAAGTAAATTTGTTAATCATTTGAACGTGGCAATTAGATAGTCACAGAGTAATTTCTTAATCATATTAAGTAAATGTTAAAAAGTAAACAGGTTAACGGAGTCCTTTAAAAATGCTAGAAAGTTATGAACATGAGATCTCATTCATTGATTTGGAAGGACTACTAAGAATATGCCAGCATCTTCAATTGTTAGCCATTAGATTAGAATTTGAGATTAAAAGGTGATTAATTGTGCCCATTGTCAATAGATGTACGCCTTTCGACATAAAAATAAAAAGCACTCATTATCTAATTTCAAATTAAATAATAATTTATTCACAATTTGTTACCTAGTTAAGGTCTTTGTCATATCATTAAAAAATAATGTGTTATTATTTTGAACCAACAAATATCCGGTATATATTTATGACCATATAAGCTTTGATTCTTAGTGCATGTATGTTCTTTGATTCTTAGTCCATGTATGTAGAAAACCCATTTTGTATAAAGGTGTGAACTTCTTTTTAAAGCTTTAATATCTCAATCAATAACATTACTTATATTATGAGCTATTATTTATATTCTGAGCTACTTGAGTCAATTTTTTTATTATTATTTACTTTTCTTGCCTTCATTATCATTATTGTTTTATCACTCACTCCAAAAACAAATATACTTTATATTCTGAGCTACTTGAGTCAATTTTTTTATTATTATTTACTTTTCTTGCCTTCATTATCATTATTGTTTTATCACTCACTCCAAAAACAAATATACTTTATTGTGACTTATTATTTAAAAAATTCATCACATTATGTAATATCATAGGCTTCTATCTTATCTCTTTCCAAAATTTTATCATTATTATTCTATCACTCACTCCAAGAACAAATAGACTTTATTGTGACTTATTATTTAAGAAATTCATCACATCATCTAATATCATGGACTTCTATCCTATATCTTTCCAAACTTTATCTATTTCAATCTAGACAGGTTACATCAAGGTTTCATTTTGTTGGAGGGATTTAAAACAACGATTGAATTGAGTTATTATGATTATGATCTCATCCTAAATCAATTTTTTTTTTACCAATTTATGATCTCATCCTAAATCAATTTTTTTTACCGATTGACTTTTTTTTTACCAAACATCCACTTTGTAGCCTCATCAAAGGAGATGTTTAACTTTTCTATCAATTGACTTTTCCTAATAATTTCACAGAATATTTCAATTTTTTTATCATTAGACATTTTCATTGCATAAAAAAACTTAATTAAACTACCTTTCCTTCCTTTATTTTTAAACTTGCTTTCAAAATCAAAAATTTATTTGAGAGATAACAAATATTACTCTTGAGGGACACCAATCGTTTAAAATATTCGTCATGGATGTCATTCCCTTCTCCTAGATCTACTACTTGGTTAGAGAATTGTTGAGTCATTCCCTGATTCTCTACATTTGCTGCCTGCTTTTTACTCTTAAATTTATCAATTTTGAGACTCAAATGGTAGTTTGGATCTTTCAACTTTAAAATAACAAGCAGTAACCCTCCTTTTCTTCCAGAGATGCTACCAAATCCTTTATCTAAATATGATCTACAACTAATATTTCCATCTTTGACTTCAAAGTTTTTATTTCTGAATCCTTATCTTTGACTAATGATTTGGCAATTTCTTCATCTTTTCTTTTGTTCCAAGGGTCACCATTATATCTTCAAGGTATTGTATCTTGACATCTATCTTTATTGATGATATTTTCCTTCTTGAATTGATCCAATAGCTTAGTAATCATCCTTTGATGTCTACCCGCATCAATAATATCTTGGATTAATTCTCAAGATAACATGTCACCAATTAGTTTATACCATACTCTCTTATCAATCACATGCCTCTGTTTCAAAAATAATCCTTGTAGTATCATATTCATGAGTTTTGATCTCAAAGTTTTTCATTCCCTCCTTAGGATACAATACCATGTGAATACCATCATTTCAAAGTCTTCTCAATTTTGATCAAATGCATTTAAAAATCTTGTAATTTCTACCCCTTCAAGGAAATTCTAAGAATACTACTTTTTCCTAATCAATTGTGATTGTTTCTTAACCATGGCCATTTAAAAAAAAATATATAGATCATTTTGTCTCAAACTTTCTTCGATCTTGATTTTTGAAGTCCCTTTTCCATCTAAATCCTCTTTCTTGATAGTTTCTAATTTATAATTCAATGGGGCATGTGTGAGCATCATCATAGGGACTACAATTTTTTTTTTCTGAAATTTTCCTCCAAAAATAGTGTAGCTTCATCCACTTCATTTTCTTGATCAATAACGATTATATCAAAAAAATAAGTGGTCTTTGCGATATTATGATTTTATTTTTTTTCAATTTTATTGAGAAATGTGAGAGTAGGTATTATTATGCATAAACCAAAAAAGGTGTGAGAGCTCTCCACTAAACATAGAAACAAAGCACATATTAATACACAATAAAATCTCAAGATAGAAGCACTACCTTGATCTTCTAGTTGAGAAAATATATCAACCTCACACCAATCTAGGAAGCATCTAGTTGGATGTGAGAGATTCACTCCAACTAGTTTCAACAACTTCCTAAAGACTAGGAACAACTATGTGAGCTTAACAAGCACACCAACAAGCCCCCATAAGCGAAAAGTAAGGAAAAACAAAGAAGAACAAAGATGTGTCCTAACAACAATGCTTGATAAGGTACCCATGTACAAACTCTCATAATTGGAGAAAAGGAGAAAAATCCGTAGGAAAAATCTCCTCTCCAAAAGAGAGAAAAATGCCAATGTTGAAAGAGACATTGAAGTTGAAACTAAACAAGATCTCACAAAGATGCATTGAAAAGCCAGAGCACGAGGCTTGTAGAGGTTGAAAGCTCCAATCAGGAAGTATGACCAAACTATGAAGAAGAGGACCAAGTAACCTCAAAGAACTTGGTTGAATTCTGATGCTAAAGAGGATTGGTTGTAGATGAATGAGAATGGAAAACACTCACAACCACCACATAAGTTCTTTAGAAAATAGGTGTTGGTGAAGAACCAAAACAAAGGCTTCAAAACGAAGCAAACACCACCAACCATCAAAAGGTCAATGAGGCCTATGGAGGATGAAAAACTCCAAACATGAAGTATGACCAAAACTCTAAAGAGGAGGGCCAAGAACCCCAAGCTGTCAATGGCATCAAAGATCAAGTAGAAATCCAAATTTCAAACTTCTCAAGCAAAGAAACCGATCCTATGAAATGAGTCTCGACTTAGAAATCCTAATGAGGTACTCATATACAATCAAAAAATTATCATAAAATGAGTGTCCTTATGGACACCGATCCATCTCACCGGGCATGGGTCACTAATCGTTGCAACCGCCGAGTCAATATAGGAATTAGTGCTATATACAAGGCTCACTATGAAGACGCTTGATCTTGATTGAACATGGGGAGTAAAAAATCACCTGAGTAAGCATTGCACAACCCCCCCCCTCCAACACAATGTAGAACTGAGTGGAAAAGATGATGGAAATGGATGCCACAACTAATGACTAAAGTATGGAGTATGAGCTAAAGGTGGAAAAGATGCAAAACAATCTAAGCAAGAAAGTCTCCAAAGTGGCAAGCTCCAAGACACCGTGAGACAATACATGGAGACAAATTCCTGGTTACACTCCTAAAACTATTTACACGAGTGGCACATAATCCACTACTCAAAGGCACAAAACTAGAGGTACCATAAATAGTCATCATAGACAACAATCCTCTAGATGAGTCTCGACAAATAAGGCCATGTTAGGTACTCATTTACAAGTGAGGAATCAATTCTCATAATTTATCTAGCCCATGAAAAAACAAGAATATAATAAGGACATTAAATGTGACATGCAACCAATTGTTGGAAAGAAATCATAATACTCTTCTCAACACCTCAAACAAACCAGAAAATGGAGGTTTCTTTGAAGAGTCAAGGAAAAAATTCAGCCAATAACTTTCAAATTACAATAAATTGGACCTCCAAAACAAACAAACCCTTCCCATGTAAAGAAAGAAAAATTTGTTGATTGGACAAACACAATAGCCAATGTACCAATGGAATTGAACCAAAGCTCCTCCGTCAATAACAATGATACGTGCCAGGTTTTGAAGGTCGATGCCGGGGTCATGAACAATTGAGCTGGGCTCCAAGCCGGCTGTGTGGGCGTCCCAAAAAAGGTCATCATACTTGAGAAATAAATATCCTATTTTCATATATTACTACTTGGCTTGGGAATACAAGAAGGTGCCAAGAATACCAATAGCAGAACCCAACCATTGCAATTTCAAAGAGGTCGACTAAAGTCATGGAGTGTGAGACAAGCATAACCTGTTTTTAGTACCTGTTGTATGTCAATAGTGTGTACATCAACAAAAGAGTTTTTAGTACCTGTTGTATGTCAATAGTGTGTACATCAACCAAAGTTAACTAAATGTTGTTTGAGATTTGAATTTAAAAAAAAAAAAAAACCAAAAAAACAAACAAACAATAACATATGGGCAGGCGTTGAAATTCCCAGAGGCCATGCCATTGCATCCCTTCCTTGTGAAATCACCCAAAAGAACCCCACAACTATGATCACGAACTCACCCAATTAGCATGTGGCCGCCAGCTTTGGTCTATAGGCCGGACGCCAAAATTGGCAACTGCCCACAATCGCCCTCATTAGCGTGCTGGTTAGAACCCCAAAAACCTGAAGAGATTGCAAGAATTCCAACCAGAAAAAAACACACTAAGATCTTCTTCTAGTGATCGAGGATGTGGAAGAAACCAACGGGATCCTTGATCAGAATTGAGAAAGTAAAGTCCCGCGAGTATGGAAACGAGGTTTCCGGAGGAAGCTAGTTATGGAAGCGACGAGGGATCAAAGTTGAATGGAAGGGTTATATTTCAAAATGAATGACTAACAACTTTACTGTAGCTTTCTAAATTTACATATTAAATTAATTATTATTTTTCTATTAAAATGAAAAAATAATTAAAATTTTATCAATGATTATTGTATAATCTATTTATTATATATATAAAAAAGTTTTAATTAATTTTCTCCAAACATAATATAAATATAAATATAAATGGACAAACACAAATAAAAAAAAATAGTAATTTAAAATAAATTTTATAATTGTATAATTAATTAATTAAAACTAAAAATATAAATTAATAATCAATTAATTAAAACTAAATGAAATATAAATTAATAATCAATTAAAATTAAAAAAAACACAATTAATAATCAACAAAAACTAAAAAAAAAATATTAATATAAAAGCTACAAACAATAACAATTAATTAAAATATATTAAATTAATAAAGCACTCTCAATATTGTGGAGAAGAAATGAGTGGGATAACTTGCAACCCAAAGTTTATAAACAATTTTAATATTTAAAAAAAAAAAACCATAATTAATTAACTAAAATTAAAAGAAATATAAATTAATAAATAACTAAATTAAAAACATAATTAATAGTCAATTAAAACTAAAATAAATAAATTAATATGAAAACTACAAACATTAGAAATTAATTAAAATATATTAAATTAATAAAACATTCATCAATGCTCAATAATGCTAATATCAATATTGTGGACAAGAAATAAACGAGGCTAGGTCAATTTATTCAACAATGCTAAACAATAGAACAGAGACCACATTCAACAATACCAACTCTAAATGTAGAACAAACATATTCAATAATACCAAACCTACAGTGATATAACTCCTAATTTTCAAGTCACAAAGCTTCTGGCTGGTATTTAGAAAATTTATGATTTGAATTTCCATTTGCTTATATTCAATAAATAAAATATGCATGTATGAATGAGCTCCATAAAAATAGGAATGTATTATAGAAAAGACATAACAATTTTTTCTTTGAACTCACTTGACACATAAAAATTGTTAAGATTTTTTTTCTTTTAGTTATTGCTAAGATATAAGGAAAAAAATTGTTAACATTCTTTTTGTTATTGTTAAGATATCGGGAAAACAATTGTTAACATTTTTTTTATTAGTAAGATATAGAGATAAAAAACTAATAAAAAAAACTTAAAAAACAATAAAAGAATAAAAATAAAGTATATTAAAGAAATTTCTCAATTCATAAAATTTATAAAAATAATATATTAAGAATTTTTTACTTACTTTTAAAAAATTTAATTTTTTTTTTTATTTCAAATTTAATAAGTATTTTTTTATTTTAATTTTCATTTAAAATTTGACAAATATTTTTTTATTTTAATTTTCATTTGTAATAAAAATAATTGTAAAACCTTCTATGAAGAGATGAAGAGCTAAAGAACTCTTGAAGAGAAATTAAAACCTCAATTTTGATCCCTAGACGACATTACCCATAATCAAATTTGCCTTCTTTTTCAGTCGATCGAATTCCTTGAAACCCCCTCCTTGCTCTGATGTTCAATGTTACAAGCCACTCTAGCAGCCTCAATCCCTTGTTGCGGAAGAATTCCTTCACGATGATCACTCACAACAAGATTTGCATAGTGTGTATGGTCTTCGGCCAGATGCTGCAAGTATGGTAGTAAAATATGCCAATTTAGTTGATTCTAGTTTGATTTGCCACAAGAAAATGTCCACCAGATGAAAATTCCCACAAAACAGATGAGAGCGCTCTTCTAGACTCCAACTTATACAACAAATCAACATCAACCTACGGAACAATTCCGACAAAACAGATGAGAGCGTTGTAAGAGCCCATGCAATAATAAGTGGCCGATAGGCTCAAAGTCCAACGATGGCCTTCTCCGAGAACGAGAGGATTGACGTTCTGTTCCCGCGTGGAGGTGGTAGGTACCCCTCATAGCACAAGAAGAAGGAACCAAGATCTGGATGACGGTCTTGCAGATACTGCAACAACACACGAAAAAAGGAACCGAGATCGACAAGAACAATGATGAGAAATGTGAGATATTGGCCATAAATGTGAAAGGGAAATCAAAGGGGTAGGAGCCGAGAGGCGTCACTGGGCTGAGCACGACGGATGGTAGATCGAGCATGCTAGGCGAAGGCGAGCACCCATAGGGTGTAAATGAGAACCCGCGAGTTTATGCAGCTCTCATNCCGCGAGTTCATAATAAAAAAGATTGCATTGTTCATATACCCACCTCGCCGAAAGAAGAAACAAGATCAGAATCTGCAACAATGCCACGAGCATTGTGTCGAGAGAAACGATGCCACGAGAATTGTGCCAAGAGTAATGACTGCATCGATCAACAAGTTGTTGGTGAGGGTCCAGCGCGATTTGACCATATGGAGATCCACGGATAATAAAAAAGATTAGTCTCCTGAGGAGGCCTGCCATTGGACAGAATGCTTGTTACGACATAGGGATGCTCTCCTCAGGTTCTATAGGCCACTTGCTACAACGCCCAACGACTGCACACTCCAGATGGTGGCTACACCAACAATGGTGACTACATCAATAGTGGTGGCCCTCTTCAATAGTAAAACGTTGAACAATGATCCTCCAAACACAGATCGACCCTCCAATCAACGATTTGGCCTTCAAAACAGAAATATCCGGGACACACAAACAAGCTTGCATACATGAATCTATTCCTATAGGTAGGTATCATTTCTCTTCCAAGGTCCCCGGGCTTCATGTGAGGGAGTTAAGCATACTAAACAAAGAAATAGATCACATATTAATACACAAGCAAATATTAAGATAAAAGAATTATTTTGATTTTTTGGTTGAGAAAATATTTCAAGGAAGCATCTAGTTGGATGTGAAAGATTCATTTTAACTAATTTCAACAACTTCTTAAAAATTAAAAGATTAAAAACAATTAAGTAAACTTAACAAGCACACCAACAAATTTGTATCATAAAATATTCCATCTCAACCTTCTTTTAAATGATCTCACTCACCTTATTTATGAGTAATAGGCTCAGTAGATTCTCCCTCTTCCATTCTTTCGTTTCTCAATTCCTATTTTTAGGCATATCAATAAATAGATATTGATATTAAGACAATTGATATTGCAACCAATTCTGCTTTTCCAAAAAAAAATTAACAAGATATACATTTTCCCTTGATCTAATTTTTTCTTACATTTACATCAACAACCATGGAGACAAATGATATTGCAACCAATTTTGTTTTTCCCAAAATTTTTTTACCACTATAGGGACCTCTATAGGGACCTCATCTTGATACTTTGTTGAAATTTGCATTGATTCATTTTTCACCTTTGCTTTTCCTTTTAACTGCATCTAATTATCGTCCAAATCTTCTTAAAATTTGTTCCAAATTTCTTTATTAGCTAATATTTCCATTTTTAAATTTGTATGTATGATGGATATATGAAGAATATTTTATTGCAATCCTCATATTAGAGATTACATGATGAACATCACATTTTCATACCTTAAACATATTTTGATGTAAAATAGTATAACATTTTTTTAATAATAGTGAAAGATGATTTATTTTTAACTATGAAAGAAAAAATTTGTATGTATGATGGACATATGAAGAATATTTTATTACAATCCTCATATTAGAGATTACATGATAAACATCACATTTTCATACCTTAAACATATTTTGATGTAAAATAGTATAACATTTTTTTTTAATAATAGTGAAAGATGGTTTATTTTTAACTATGAAAGAAAACACCTCATCAAGGTGTGATATACACTAGCATAAACATTCTTGGAGTTAAGTAGATTGGTAGAGGGACTAGCTGAACCTTAACTCCATAGATTCTAGTAATGGTATGGTCTTCAAAAATATATTAGTCTCCTACTTTGTTATTGAGGTTTAACTAGAGTTTTTTTTTGGTATTCTAAGGGGATGATAACCATAAAATATATCCCCCATTTTGGCATGCTTTCTTACAATAGGTGTCCATTCTATTATCGTGTGGGGATTTTTTTAATCAATTTTATTTAAATTCAAATGCTTAGGATTAGCTAACTTGAAATATAAAGGAGATATACCAAGTAATATTGATATATGAAATATTTAAATCTAGAAAAATGGAGGAATTGGTTATGGATGACATCATAAAGATACTTAACATAATTGTACTTCATAGGAGGTGCATTTAATGGTCAAAAAATCTGCTTCATCATACCTAAGATAGTTTCATTGACAATGTTTCATTTCCATACCCTATAATGATGCAGATTAGTGAACTAAATTCTTTTAAGGATTTAGGGAAGATGAAATCTTGAAAGGGAAGAGCAATTTCAGGAATGGTGGCCCCTTCAATTAAACAATGAGTTAAAAAGGTCATCCCTTTGACCTAGGGTGAGGGATTTGAATTAAGTGGCCAAGGTTTCATCATCTAGAAGAAAAGAATTCTAAGGGAGCATTAACATTTGGGAAATAGATGCATGGGTTACTAGAAAAATCACCTAAGATCCGTTGTTGGATAATACTTGTCATTTGGAGGGGTCATAAAGTCAAGTACAAAGAGAAACAAATTCAGGGAAATGGTATATTACAAGGGAAACAACCTTATCCAAATCACTACCCCGAGTAAGGATTCCATCATGAGCATCAAACCATTTTCCTACTGTAAATTATCAAAGCTTATATAGGTTTTCCGTAGTAATGGAAACATAAAAAATATCTTAGTTAGTATTAACAATGCTCTTGGATTCAAATGATGGGTTGACAGGATTAGAATGTGTAATAATATTCTTTTAAGGTGCCACAGAGGGGAAAATGACTACATAATAAATTCAAAAGTGGGAGTAAGAACAAAAAAATAGGAATTACCCATATAGATTGCATGAGATTTATTCTTGTCCATTGTCATGTCCCCATTTTCTGGTTCCCTTGTTATGCAGTGGAAATGAATTCCATGGCTTGTGAGTGAAGAAAAATGGAGTCAAAAGCGGTCATTTAATGTCACCTAGTTAGGAGATGTTATGTTTTTAAAGTGACATTAAGGAAACAAAGTAACTTTAGATTAATAAGTTACTTAAACATTATTAAAGTGAAAATTGGAGGGAAAATAAGGTTATGGTTTGATTTGGTAAAAAAGAGAAAGATCTAGAAAGCTTGGAGGAAGAATAAATAGAGGGGTAACTCCTCACCTTGGCATTGTGATTTTGATCTCTCATTTTGGAGTGCTCTTGGAGTCATTGTTTCGTTAGGCTTTAGCAAAACCCTTTCACCATTGCATTTTAGTTTCAGTGGTGCAATAAACATCCTATCTAGATGAGATGGGGATCCATACATGATTTCCATTGGAGATTAAAATTGGGGTTCATATTCATTTGGAGGTATATCGTCTTGTGCAGGGAATTTGCAAAAATTTTCAGAGGAGGTCGATCTTAGTTTTTGCAGGTACCAGGAGGGTTTAGAGGAAGCGTGACATGAGACATCCTCATTGGTTGAACATGATGGTCCCACGAGGCCTTTATTGTCACCCAACCTTATCCCACGAGGCACCACTGGTCATCCAGCCTAGTCCCGTGAGGACCTCTGTAAACTGAAGTTGCCGAGATACTTGGGCATAGGTGACTGGATCGTTGTCGTCGTTGTTGAAGAAGCTCAACATCGTTTCTAGTGGGGTTTTGAAGCTTTGATATCCTAGACAACAGTTTGGCACCAACTTTTTATGAGACATTGGCATTACACCAGGTTTTATTGAGTTTTGTAGTGTTTTATTTATGTATGGCAGTTGTTGTAGCAACGATTAGATATTTTGTTTTGTTCTAGATTTATCCACAATAAAAATGCCAAGGTTGTCTCTCATATATTATGTGCAATGTGTTTGATCATGATTGGCGTTAAATTTCATACAAATTGTTTGTAAAATGTTGTCATAGACTTTACAAGACTATGAACCCATGTGATGCAACTGTTCGGTGAAATTACACAATTAAAAACACATCAATTGAACAACCAACCTTTAACACCCTAAAAGATTTCTATTGGGGATATTGCAGTGGTATTAGATTTGGTGGTCTTTCCATCATGTGATTGCATAATTCATGAATGGGTTATAAATAAGGGAGAAATAAGAAGTGCATTCCATGGACAAGGGAATAAAGAAAACTATGGAATTCACAAATAAAAGTTGGAAAATTATTCAACAAGACAAGGGGATGCTAGAGGAAAAAAAATAATGCCTTCCTTTCAGGAGTATCTAACATTGAGCAAAGATATCCATGTAGATTTTCCATTTAAAAGATTTTACACTCTCTAGTACAGAAGCTGATCCAAATATTTGGATGAGGATTATTTTAAAAGCACAAGGCATGAAGTAAAGAAGGATGAGAATGAAGGACGACAAGAGGAGAATGCATCTAGACATGAAGAGAAGGAATGCATAGAGGAAGACCAAACAAAAACCTATGATAAATCATCATAACTAACCAATGAGGCTGATGACAGTTAGTGTGATAGATGGAGAAGATGAGGATACAACATCTTATTCTACATATGATGACTATGAGAATATGTTCCAATCAATCGATGTTAAGGATTCAACATCTCTCCCTGTATATGATGCTAATGATGAGGATGGTTCAAGCGAGAATTCAATACCTCATCCTATTTATGGCATGTATGATGATGTAGGCATGATTGTACCAAAATGTGACAAATATTAGGAGCTATGTGTGGAGGATGACAGTGAAGGGTCTAATTTAGGGGATGAGAGTAGATCAAAAAAATTGCACGAGGAAGGTAGTCCACATTGCATGACATAATCTAATGAGTCAATTGATCTCTTATGTGACAACCCACACCATGTTGATGAAATAAAATTGCATGATTTGGAGAACCAACCATTGGTCACAGTGGAAAAAATTGTGCATGTGTTGACAAGGGAAGATGATGCTCATAAATTTATTGAAGACCTTATGTGGGAAACCCAAATGGAGAAGAGGAAAAAGGGAATTGCAGATGGAGTCACTAGTACTCAATTGTGAATCATAAAAGATGCACTAGAGCAGATGAAATCCCATTCTTTGCAGTTGTTCATGGATAGGGACCTTTCTCTTAAGTTAGTTGAAGACAAGGAAAGGGGGATTGAGAAGCTTTGTTTCCAACTTATTTTGGTACGCTCTTCATCATTGAAAACAATAGAGATGCCATCATCTTTGGTATCCATAACACATGAGGGCATGAGTGGCACTCATGATTTTAGAGAGGAGCCTCATGTGACGATATTGCAGGAGGAGAATTCATAGTTTCATGTGCTTATGGAGAGGTATGACATATGGGGATTTGACTATGCTCCTGATTTGCATAGTGGGCATCATGAGTGATGCAACCGCACCCACAGGCACGCCCGCTCACATAGGATCTTCTCTTTCCTCGCGGCCCAAAGAACTTAAATGTTCTTCTATCTCCCTATCGAGAAATCCACACCCATAGATCTCTTTGCACGATTCCCCTCTCTTTTACTTATCGGGGAATCGGAACTCGTGGATTTGCAAGTTCAAAGGTCGTTCGTAGGGCTCTCGAATCCCCGAGACCCGATGTGCCGAAGTTCCGATGCACACGTGCGATTGACCTTTCACTTTCCGTCACTCCTATCGGGATATCGAACCTCGCGGGATCGCGAATCCTAGTACCCAAAGTTTTGGGACTTTACTTTCCCCAAACTTCGATGAATCGTGCCACTTGTCCTCCATTGACTCCTGTGGTCCCACTGTCCTTTTCCCATTGGGATATCAGGTATCGCGATTCCAAACTACAAGATTTTCCTACCTCTGAAATCTCCGATGCTCTGATTCCCGACTCCTTTGAATCTTTTGACACACGTCCCACTGATGGACGGTTTTGATCTGTCGAGATATCGCGTATCGCAATATCGCGATTCCTGTGGCAATAGCTTGGAGCTTCGACTCACGAAACCCCGATCCACGATATGCATGTGGATCCAACGACCCTCATGGCCCTGATCAACGGCTCCAACCCTCCTGAGCTTTAAACCTTTTGACGTTCTCACCGTAACCTCCTTGCACCTCCGCAAGATCTAACAGCTCTCGGAACTTCACGAAATCTCCTCAGAGGATTTCAATCGTCCGTTCTTCCTTATGCACCCCACAGAATGACGAAGTGTTCCTCTACAGAACTCGTTCACTCACGTGTAACTTACGACCCTTCTTGTAGCCTTCAATAGCAGCTCCCTTGCACTATCCTTCAACGAATTCGCAGGCCTATTCCTCCTAAGCTTTTCCACGACTTTCAATTCCTTCAGGAAACTCCCTTGCACGCACTCCTTGCAGAAAACCTCCAACTCCGTTTAAGTGTTGAAGTTCTGGACTCTGCACACACCTGCAGCAGCAGTCTGTCAAATGCTTCACTCAGGTTCGCAACCTTGAGACCTTTAACCAGCCTGCGCACTCCTTGCACGACTTCTATGCCAAACTACACTTTCTGAGATGAATGAGAACAAAATCTCTCTCTACCTGAACCCTCTGTCAACGCAATCCTTGCGGACACTTCAACTGCACTCCTTGCAAGAATTCTCTAGCTCAAATAGAGAAACAATTGAAACTCATTCCCTCTTCCTCTCAGACTTCAATTCAACATGAAATCACATACACAACAATAAAGCAAATGCATAACAGGAAGCAAACATCCATGAGCATATCCACATCAAATGCATAGAGAAACAACACAAAAACCATGGATTTGAATCAAATCTCTTCTATTAATTCAAATGTCTGTACATGGGTTTTCTTCATACAGTTCTCTGAATTCTCTTTTGCTTCTTCTCTTGAATTCAATCTAATGATACAATGTACAATGAGGGTGTCTATATCCCATTTCCCTCTTGGACTCTAAAGCTATCAAATCTAAAATTAAATTTCTATCTACCAGCATTAACTATATTAAATGCCGACTATCTACCAAAGGACAAGAGATATCTGCTCAAGGTCCATTACAATACACAAGTGTGCCTCGTCTTTAATGGTTCATTTAAGATTTGCGCAACAATTCCAAAGCGTTTTCAAAATTTGTGCTGGCTTATCCAGCTTTCCTCCGCTTCCGTGCTGGCTCGCTTGATGTATTGGTGACGCTCCTGCATCATACTCCCTCACTTGAAAAATTTCATGGGCTCCTCTCCATGAGCTCCTGCACAGTCCGTCCATGCTTCTGTATTTCCGCTTCAGTCTCCTAGCTGGCATCTTCAATTGGATGATTCTTCCACTTGACCAGATATTCATAGTATTCTTTCCTCCTGATATTCTTACCCACTCTCTTGTCCAATATGCATTCCATCTGCGGCTTCTTTGCTATCGGCATCTGCTTTGTCCACTGGATCACTGGCTGCTCAGTTCCAGTGTCTGCTTCTTCAACCCTGTATGGGTATAAATCTACGACGTTGAATATCAGAGATATTCTGATCCCATCGGGTAACTCGATCTCATAAGCATTTTCCTTGAATTTCTTCAAGACCTTACATGGCCCAATTTTCTTCATCTTTAATTTATTGTATGTTCACCTTCAGAACCTTTCTTTCCTTAACTGTGCCAGAACTAGATCACCAACTTCAAACTGAAGTTGTCTCCGATGCTGATATGCTCTGCGTTTGTACTCCTGGCTTGATTTCAGCAGTCGCTCCTTCACCTTGTCGTGAAGTTCCTTCATTGCCTCAGAAAATTCTTCTATGCTAGCACTGTTAGTAGCAGTATGTTTTGAATCCCTCAGTTCAGAAACTCCTCTCGGCTGCATCCCATATACAATCTGAAATGGACTTCGACTGGTGCTCCTATTCACTGAGTCATTGTATGCGAACTCTGCCTGTGGTAATATACTGTCCCATTGGCTATGGTGTTCTGTCACCAAGCTCCTTAATAAGTCTCCCAGACTTCTGTTGACCACTTCTGTTTGTCCATCCGTCTGAGGATGATAAGCTGAACTAAACATCAAATTAGTCCCCAGCTTCTTCCATAAGGTCCTCCAAAAATGACCTATGAATTTAGTGTCTCTGTCCGAAACTATGCTTTTCGGCAATCCATGAAGTCGAATGACCTCCTTGAAAAACAAATTTGCGATGTGAGTCGCATCGCCGGTCTTCTGGCATAGGATAAAATGTGCCATCTTGGAAAACCTATCCACTACCACAAAGACTGGATCAAATCCTCTTTGCGTCCTTGGCAATCCCAATACGAAATCCATGCTAATCACCTCCCATGGCCTCTCCGGTATGGGCAATGGCTGATAAAATCCTGCACTCTGCTTTCTCCCCTTCGAATGATGGAAAACTCTACATCTGTCTACAAATCTCTTGACATCTACTCGCATCCCTAGACAAAAGTATGACTCGCTCAGCTTCACAAATGTCTTATCGTGACCGAAATGTCCTGCTAATCCTCCACTGTGTTTTTCCTTTAACAAGTTCTCCCTCATGGAGCATTTTGGAATACACAGTTGATTTCCTTTGAACAACAATCCTTCCTGGATCATATAGTCTATCCATGGGCTTCTGTCTCTGAGAAATGGGTTCTCAACTGCTTCATACACTTCTGCAAAATCTGCATCACTTGCATACATGTCTTTGAGATCATCAAAACCTAAGGTCTTGACTCAGAACTCCTGCATCAACAAACATTTCCTGCTCAAAGCATCAGCCACTTTGTTAGCAGTACCCGAAATATGCTTAATCACAAATGTGAAATTCTGCATATACTCTACCCATTTGGCATGTTTTTGATTCAACTTCTCCTGTTGAGTCACAAACTGTAATGCATGGTTATCACTATATAAAACAAATTCTTTCGGGATCAAGTAATGCTTCCACTTCTTCAACACCTGTATGATAGCATAAAATTCTTTATCATACGTGGAGTACTTCAACTTCGCCTCATTCAGCTTCTCGCTGAAATATGTGATCGGCCTGTCTTCTTGACTTAAGACTGCCCCGATTGAAAATCTACTTGCATCACATTTCACCTGAAATGTCTTCTGGAAATCCGGCAACACCAACACCGGTTGTTCCGTAATCTTCCGTTTCAACAAATTGAAACTCCTTTCAGCCTCTGCTGTCCAGTAAAAAAATTTATGCCGCTTCTTCACTGTGTCCATCATCGCTACACTGATTCCACTGAAATTCCTGATGAATTTCCGGTAGAAACTAGCCAAACCATGAAAACTTCTCACCTCGAAAATATTTCTCGGTGATGGCCAATTTTTGATCACTTCCACCTTGTCCGGATCCATCCTCAACTCATTAGCCGAAATAACAAAACCCAGATAAATGAGTTCTGTCTTCATAAATGAGGACTTCTTTATGTTTATCAACAACTTCTCCTGCTGTAGCTTTTTCATCACAATGGCCAAATGCTTCAGATGCTAGGCCTTTGTCTTGCTAAAAACCAATATGTCATCCAGATACACAATGACAAATTTCTCGATGAAATCCTTCAGGACTTCATTCATCAACCTCATAAAGGTACTCGGTGCATTTGTCAAGCCAAATGGCATGACTAGCCATTCATACAAACCTTCATTTGTCTTGAATGCTGTTTTCCATTCATCACCTTCTCTCATGCGAATCTGGTGGTATCCGCTTTTCAAATCAATCTTCGAAAAATACTTTGCCCCACTCAGGCAATCCATCAGATCATCCATTCTCGGTAATGAGAACCTGTACCTGATGGTTATCTTGTTGATCGCCCTCGAGTCGATACACATCCTCCAACCTCTGTCTTTCTTCGGACTGAGTACTGTTGGAACAACACACGGACTCAAGCTTTCCCTGACTAACCCTTTGTCCAACAACTCCTGGACTTGCCTCTTAA
>JASDQU011175078.1:17560-30602 GCA_032191745.1 Picea mariana
ATGCATATTTGTACATCAATATAGATAGAAATGACATCCATACTACATAGTTCATCAATGATTAATCATTCGAGCATCAACCATCTAGATTCTAGATTCTAGCAATTACTAGATTCTAGAGTCCTCCATGTCATAATCATCAAGATTGGCATCACTACCACTGCTCTCTCCTCCTTTAGTATCATGCATGTAATCCAGAAGAAGTTCTGTAGAATCCTGGGCTCACAAGGACTTTGATTATACCATCAAAACTACCATGCGGACCTTTGAACTCCATCTCCTCAAAAGTAGGAGAATTACTAAAAATAATCACCTCTACCCAATCTCATGAAAAACTGTGCATACTCTGTCTTTGAAGCAAGAAAACATCACTGACCCAATCCTATACTTGAACTCAATGGGAACCAACTCTGGCTCACACAAAGCTGTCTCTGGAAAATTGTTTGAATGCCAACCGAATAGAACACGCTAACCCTTAACCCTTAGGATTTGCAAGTGAGAAAATCTAGGGGTTAACAATGGCGACTCAAGGGGACGAGATCCCCTTGCAGGATGTCGAGAACCTGAGAATCCCCGTGTGTGTACCCATGAATGATCCTCTGTAAGAAAAGTACTTGTAGACCAATATGTCTGTATATAGAACTTATATGATTTGAAAAATAATTTGTGATCCAAAGTGTCTATCCAATGGGCAATGGAGTCAAATATACATATGCCCCCCTGACTGATCGGGTGAAAGTGGGAGCCTCATCCATATCTGGTACTTGCAACTACTTACCCCGTACCCCCTTCCTAGTGGAAAATGAATCGAAGTCAACACACGGGAAAAGGTCACCTAGTCAAAGGTCAATAATGTAAACACCTGCTAGGTATGAAGGTATCCACCAATAATTCAAATGGGCCCTAAGGTACAAGCACAACCCATCAATGTGAAAGATGTACTGGTGTCGAACATTGAAAAGGATCATTTGATCAAGGCCCCATGATGATCATCCTTGTCAAATGCGAAATGACTGCAAATAAGGCTAATGGTCATCAAGGGGCTCCTCTTTTGGATCATCCCCTAGATGATGTGCCAAAGTCAATGAGGGAAGACCTGCTGAAAGAAAAACAATGGTGTAGTCTTTTGCCTCACCGTGAAGATATAAAACAACAAACACAAAGGATATATGGCACCATGTCCCTATCTCTGGATGAGGGGGACAATTGAGTCAAAGCAGATGACTCAATAGAAGCAATGAGGAGACAATGAATAAGATGACTCAAGACTCTCCTATGTCTCTTCTACTCTACCTTGCGTACTGAACTCAATGCTTTGGAATGTGAACAAAATGACCCTCATCTAGACTCACTCTAAATGCAAACTGAAAGAAAGAGCAGGCAAACACATAATAAGACACTCAAAGTTTTTTACACAAGATTGAAATGTGGACAACAATTATCAAGAAATAAAAATAGTCTCATGGGAGGCATTTATTATACGAGGAAAATGACCCAAAGGCTGATGTAACGTGAAAATATCAGCAACTCTAAGACTATGACTCAAAAGTAGGCAACATGAAAGAAAAATATGCAAAATAAAACACTTAAATTGCTGTCCTAAAGCATAAAAAACAACGAAATGAAAATCTGAACATGAAAAATCAGCGAGTGGAAACAAACCCCCAAACCCAAAAATGCATTAAAAGTTTTTTCTTTTCTTTTTTTTATTTTTTATTTTTTATTTTTGAGAACTTGATTTCATCATTGGAAATAGTATTTCAAACGCTGTCCATTAACTGACAACCCCATCCAAGTTGGCCAACTGAAAGGTGTTGGGCCCCATCGCCACATGAATGCAATATGGACCCAACCATAAGCTGCCAAATTTACCGTGGTCTCCGAGTTTCTCATCTCTCTTGTCCCATATCATACTCTGTCACAAACTTGGAAAAATTTCCCCTTTGCCTTGCGGTCAAACAGCCTCTTGACCTGAACCTGATATTTTTTGAAGCGGGTGAATGCCACAAGTCGATCTTTCTCTAGCTGCACCAATCTGTCGATCTGCTGCTGCAAGGCCTCTTGGTTGGTGGCACATTGTCCTAGCAACATGTACACTAGTAATCTCAAGTTCATAAACTAGCTCAAATGGGCTTTTCCTCGTGGCATGTTTTTTGGTAATCCGGTCTGCCCAAAGTACATATTTGAGACAAACTGTCCCATGCTCGCTTGTTGTCGCCAACCGTTTTTATAATGATCCTGATGAGATTCTTGTTRCTGGATTCTCCCAATCCATTCCCCTGTGGATAGTAGTTGGCCGAGTTAGCCAACGTGAGACCATCTCAATAGATTTGAAGACACTGGYGTTATCTGTTGTAATTTTATTCAGGACCCAAATCTGGTGAGGATATTATCCTCCAAAAATATGATAATAGTAGCACTGGATGAGGCTTTCAAAGGGACTGCTTCCACCCATCTAGTGAAATAGTTCATGGCCACCAGAATCCAGCTATGATTATTGCTGGAACTTTGTGAAAGCTACCCAATGAAATCTATCCCCCATTGCTGGAAAGGAGCCTGCACTATGACGGGATCAAAAGGAAAAACAGAAAGCTTTTGCTTCCCCTCGAATTTTGACAAGTCTCACATGCTCGTACAAATGCGTGCGCTACTGCAAATAATGTAGGCCATTAATAACCAACGTGCATGATCTTGTGTGCAGTGGTCCGAGCTAAGAAATGCCCACCACACTTCGAAAAGTAGATCATGCAAGATCTCTTTGGACTCATCATAATCCACACACTGCAAGATGATACCATTGGGATTCCTCCATCCCGAACCGCCCTGCACAAAACAATACTTTACAGCCCAAAGCTGTAGAGATTGCCTTTGCGTCTTGTTGAAGTTAGTATGACAGGATATATTCTTTAAGTAAAACATGGGATTAGAATAATCACAATGTTCTAGCGAAATAAACAAAGAATTTATCTGACCTTCTGCCTACATATCTTATAATGCATCCAAACTATTCTCAGCCATCATCTTCACGAATCCTTGGCCCCTGATCGGTTTGGTAGGCCTGATTTCTAGATCATACTCTTGGATCTTGGTGATCCATTTTCCCCGGGTTTTGCTACATTCTTTCTGTATCAATACTTCTTTAACCATGGGGTGCAAAACATATGCTACTACTCTAGCATTCCAAAAGTACTCTCTGAAATAAGCCAATGCTTTCACCAGTGCATAAGCTTGCTTTTCCATCAATTCGTATTTCAATTCTGATCCTTGAAAATCTCTGCTCATGAATGCTATAGGCTGCTCCATACCTTCATTGTTTTTTTGCAAAAGCATAGTAACCATAGTGAAATTGTTGAGCACATACTTATACTGAGAGGGGGGGGTGAATCAGTATAAGACAAATTTTTACTTTTTCAAACATTCATCAACCATAAGAAAAAATCACATATTAACTGCAGATAATGGAATACAAGATTTACGTGGAAACTCTTTCGGGAGAAAAACCATGAAACTTCTCTTTATAATTCTTTGTAGGCACCAACCTACTGTTACAAATATTTGCAGGCACCAACGTACTGGAGACACCAACCCCCACTGGTTCAAATCCAAGTAGGCACCAACCTACTCTTACAGATCTTCGTAGACACCAATCTACTAGAGACACCAATCCCCACTACTAAGCACCAACTTAGTAAGAGACACTGATCTCTTTCCAATCTTCGTAGACACCAATCCGCCACCGCTAAGCACCAACTTAGCAAGAGACACCAATCTCTTTCAGATCTTCGTAGACAACAATCTACTAGAGACACCAATCCTCACTGCTAAGCCCCAACTTAGCAAGAGACACCAATCTCTTAGTTGCACCAACCTTCACCGAGTCTGCTTGCTACTTCTGCCTTCACCATGTTTGCTTGCTGCTTCTGCTTTTACCAGGTCTACTCACTGCTTCTACCTTCACCGGGTCTGCTCACTACTTTTGCCTTTACCAGGTCTGACCAAAATTTGAATTTCCAAATGGTAACTTTCCCAAAGCTTGTTGTTTTGGGCCTCTTCCCAAGAATGAACTTGTACAACATGCCACGTAGCCAATTTAGCAAATATGATTCTGAAATTTTTACTTGAGGTACTTCTATATGTCTCCTTTACGTCTACAAAATCTCAGGGTTTGAAACATTCCAGATAAGTTATACTTATAGCAAAAGTGCCAAGTTGACCTGTTTGAAATTGATTTCAGGAGCATTCAGGAACCCTAACTTCCATAGGACATATCTTCGAAAGTATAGCGAACCTATATCTAAGATTTTTACCACATGTACACCAAGGTCTCTCCTGTGTCTCTGCAAAATCTCAAGATCTGAAATGTCTGAGAAAATAAGTTACAGTGAAAGTGCCAAGCTAACCTGTTTGAAATTGATTTCAGGAGCATTCATAAACCCTAACTTCCACAAAGCATATCTTCGAAAGTATAGCGAACCAACATCTGAGATTTTTACCACATGTATACCAAGATCTCTCCTTTGTCCCTGCAAAATCTCAAGGTCTGAAACGTCCCAGAAAACAAGTTATAGCGAAAGTGCCAAGTCGACCTGTTTGAAACTCATTTCAGGAGCATTCAAGAACCCTAACTTCCATAGGGAATATCTTTGAAAGTATAACAAACCTACATCTGAGATTTTTACCACATGTGCACCAAGATCTCTCCTCCGTCTTTGCAAAATCTCAAGGTCCGAAACATCCCAGAAAATAAGTTATAGCGAAAATGCCAAGATGAACTATTTGAAACTCATTTCAGCAGCATCAAAGAACTCTAACTTCCACGGGGCATATCTCCGAAAGTATATCGTAGCAATATATGAGATTTTTACCACATGTCCACCAAGATCTCTCCTTTGTCTCTGCAAAATCTCAAGGTCTGAAACATCCCATAAAATAAGTTATAGCGAAAGTGCCAAGTTGACCTGTTTGAAATTCATTTCAGTAACATTCAGGAACCCTAACTTCCATAGGGCATATCTCCGAAAGTATAGTGAAACAACATTTGAGATTTTTACCACATGTACACCAAGATCTCTCCTTTGTCTTTGAAAAATATCAAAGCTTGAAACAACCTAGAAAAAAGTTATCGCGAAAATGCAAGATGACCTGAAACCGATTTCAAAGTTCAATCTTTGCTAATCCATTTATCACACACACACTTTCTCTCAATGCTTTCTCTTTTTATTGTTTTCCATAACCCTTCATGAAGAGACATGTCCATTAATTAATAATTAATTCCCAATACCATGGGGAAATACCCCAAACCCATGGGTTTGAAACCACCATTTCACTTTTTACTTTTTCACATGCACCCCGTTTTTAATATACTTGTAGACCTATATATATAAATCAATCTTGGAAATGCTGTGTGTATTGTATTTCTGTGATATGACATTAATGACATCAATGACTTCCAACAATCTCCCCCTTTGTCATTGCAACGAAACACATAGTCCACCAGGCATAGAAAGAATTCTCCCTCTGCTTGCAACTCTCCCAGGAATAGAGAGAATTCTCCCTTGTCTGCAACTCTCCCCCTTTGACATCGATGGCAAAGGGATGCTCCCCCTGAATTTGTGGTTCTCCTTAAGCACTTAGCCGAAACTCCAGTTGACTGTCATGTCAGGTCGATCCTCGGTCAACCACTTTCAAGGAAATCATCAGTAGGTAAGAGGAACGTTGCACCACTGTACAACCGATGATACACAACGATATGAAGTCCTCAAAAATCTCGTCAAATAATTCCACAACCATCCATCGAACCAACTACAATCTATCCTAGTAGTTGGCACTGGTCAACAATTATGTCTTTCACGTCTCTTCTGCAAAGATCTAAAAGCATATTTGCCATTCCTTTGATTTTTATAGTGGGGATGATGATAGGGAACAATTTTTTGCGCTGGCTGATCAGAGGAAGTAGGCTTAGGGTCAGGTTCACTTACAGGAGTAGAACAACGTGACATATTGACAACGATGTCATCTGTATACTCAAATTCTGCCATGTGAGGAACAAACAACTCATCAATCTGTTTGGCACAATCAACAGTAGGTTTCTCTTCTGGCAAACCAGTCCGAACCCCACTTGCAACAAATAAAACTTCCCTGGTTGTAGCAAGGCCAAGTGTAGGTAGGGAGGCAACAACAACATCATATCCAAGGCTAGTCTTAATGAATGGAGACCTTTGACAATTGATGATATCATCTAATATTTCAGTACTCTTTTCAAACTTCAAGCTTCTATTCAACTTAATAATTGTTTTCTCCAGTTCCTTTCTTAATATTTTACTTTTTCACATGCACCCATTTTTTAATATACTTGTAGACCTATATATATATATATATAAATCAATCTTGGAAATGTTGTATTATGACATTAATGACGTCATTAATCCTTTGACATCAATGACAATAATTCCAACAATCTCCCCCTTTCTCATTGATGGCAATCTCGAACGAAATACATAATCTACCAGGCATAGAAATAATTCTCCCTCTGTCTGCAACTCTCCCCCTTTGACATCAATGGCAAAGGGTTGCTCCCCTTGAGCTTGTGCTTCTGCTTAAGCACTTAGTGATGAGATGGATATTGCTCCCAATTTCTATCTGAGATATTCAAATGTCTCTTTGGGAAGGGGTTTTGTGAAAATATCCGCAATTTGTTCTTTGGTGACAATATATTCCAACTTGACATTCTTTTCTGCTACTTGTTCTGCTAAGAAGAGATACTTGATTGGAATATGCTTTGTTTTTGTGTGAATAATAGGATTCTTTGAAATATTTATTACACTTTTGTTGTCACAAATTTTTGAGATTAGGTGATCATATTCTACCTTAATATCTTTCAAAGTCTGCTTCATCCAAAGAACTTGTGTGCACCGTGCTGCTGCTATATACTCGACCTTTGTTGTGGATAGAGAAACTGAAGACTGTTTCTTGCTCAACCAAGACATTAGATTGTTGCTCAAAAAGAATGCTCCTCCACATGTACTTTTCCTATCATCAACACTGCCTACCCAATCCGCATCTGTATACGTTGTTAGAGTAAAATCTTCACCTCTTGAGTACCACAAGCTGAAATCCAAGGTGCCCTTTAGATATCTGAATATTCTTTTCATTGCCTGCACATGAGTCTCTTTTGCTGCAGCTTGAAATAATGCAACCAATCCTATTGCTTGCATAATGTCTGGCCTTGATGCCGTCAGATATAGTAGGATGCTAATCATGTTGATTTTTCAATAAGAATGGTTAAGCATGATGTTCATTACATTTTTTAGCATTTAACTTAACCATAACTAATAATGTTGCAACAACCAAGATCACAAGAAGAAACACCATGCACAAGAACACAAGAAGTATCCTGGGAAACCCTTCTCAACAAGGGAAGAAAACCCAGCCAAATCCTTTGCTATATTCTTCAAGAGAAAGGCCTTCACCACCAAGAAAACCTAGCACACAAGAGGGTGCTTAAACCCAAGAAGACTATCGCCCAAGAGAGGTGTGCACTTTTCCCAAAAAGGTGTACTTGCTAAAATTTCCAAACTCACACAAAGATGTAATTCCTCAATGGGGAATTTACCTTTATTTATACTAGACTGAACTTGTCAACAGAAGTGTCTATTGGCACAACAGGGCCGACCTCACTAGCTCACATTATAGTTAATATTATCCAGATTAATTATCTTTTACATTAATTATTAATCACATTAAGGTGGGGCCGACCTGTACCGTTTAAACTTTATATTACAATTAGGGTTACAGGCAGGTCTGACTCTTGAACAATATAGCAATGGATCTTATACACCCACTAGTGCTCATCCACTAGGGGCACATCCATAGGGATGTCCATATCTCTGGCTCACTGCATTACACAGGAGAACCACTTCTTCACTAGTGCTCAGCCACTAGGATTACGTTCACTTGTGCTCATCCACAGGCACGTCCACTCAACAGATCTTCTTTCCCATTGCATTACACAGGGGAGTCATCTGGAGTTTCTCATCAACTCTCTGCTTAGAGGAGGCTAATACATCATCTGCATTTCTGTTCTCATGACGATGCACTCAACACTTTGGGATTTCACACGTTCACCTTGTGCTCAGCCACAAGCATGTCCAACTTTGCAGATCTCCTTTCTCACTACGTTACACAGGAGAATCATCCAGAGTTCTTCTCAACTCTCTGTAAGGAGGAGGCCATCTCTAAGTTCTAGCTCTGTCTCAGATGGGAACCACACACCCCTCTCAGGGGCTCTCTCTCAGGGTTGTGTCTTGGAGAATGTCTCACATAGCTGCAATCATCAACACTCCCTCTCAGCTAGGCAAACATTCTTCATCATGGCAAGTCTCACACAGATGTACTTTGAACTTTGTCTTGGCTGTAGTCATCAACACTCCCTCTCAACTAGGGAGGTATTCTTCACCAAGCTAACTTGGTGAAGATATCTGCAATCTGCTCATGTGTAGAGAGGTATTGCATGTGTACTATTTTCCTCTGATCATATCTCTGATATAATGATATTTCATCTCAACGTGTTTCGATCTATCAGGAAACACTGGGTTCTCAAAGAACTTTACACACGGTTCTTGTTATCATCATAGAATCTGTCTCATGATCAAGTAAATCTGTCAGAAGCTTGTGAAGCCACATTGCTTCGCACACTCGATGTTATATACTCTGCTTCTGTGGTACTCAAGGCCACTGAGTTTTTTTTCTTGCTGCATCAGGAAACTATGACAAACTTCATGGTAAGGCAACAACCAGATGTGCTCTTTCGGTCCACTGTACTCTCTGCTCAATCTGTATAGGCATATCCCTGCAAACTCAATTTCACACTTGGAGGCATATCTCAGACTATACCAAATTGTGCCTCGTGCATATCTCAATACATGCTTTACTGTTCTCTAGTGAGTCTGTTTCGGCTGGCTCATGGATTGGCTAAGCATATTCATTGCAAAGCACGAATCAGGTCTAGTGTTAACCAGATATATCAATGATCCAATTAGCTGTGGATCAATCTTGTCTGAATCATCATCATTCATTTTCTTCAAGTTTATCACAGTGTTTTTGTATTCTATCATATTGAACTTCTTTGATATTCCCATTGTATATTTTCTTTGACTCAGGAAAAATCTCATTGGTTTTCTGTCATACTTCCAGGAGGTAGAGTATCATACTCAGATCCTTCATCTTGAAATTAGAAGTCAAGGCTTACTTGTCTTCAACAACAAGGCTATCTGAACAAGTTATTAATACTGTATTAATATAGATTTGGATCAACCACACTTGCTGAAACCCAAACTCATCAAGAGTCCATTCATCTGATATAGTTTCCAACTCATGGATGGTAGTACGGATGGAAGTGTGTCGGACTGCATCAAGTGTCTCATCATAGACAACTCCCTCTATTTGTGAGAATCCTCTGACTTTGTATTTCTTGATACTTCCATCAGCTGCATGCTTGCTCTTATAGACCCACTTGGAAGTTACCACAAACTTCTCTTCTGGTCTCTGAATAATATCTTATACATCCTTCTTTAAGATACATTGGTATTCTTTTGTTATGGCATCTTGCCATGCCTGTTTCTTTTGTTGTTTCTTCAATGAGGTGGCTCATGACTTGAAGGATAACTTTCAAAAAAAGTCTTTTTCTTTCTCAAGGTGTCCTTTGAGGGACTTGTATGTTTCTCTGCCTTCTAGTAGAGTTTTGTTGACTCTAGGCATGCCCTTTTATGCCCTTACTGCAATATCTCTGGATATATCAACTGGAGCAACTGGATTAGTTGGAATAATGTTTGTCTCCCTCTGAATTGTTGAAGGGGGAGAAGGTATTGTTTCATTGTCAATCTCTATCTGAGATTCTTTGGGTCTATTGAAAGGGTATCTCTTCTTCAATGACAACATCTCTGCTTGTCTCAATCTGTCTCTGACCAGGAATGTCGATATTAGAAATTTTTCGAAGATTCTCTGTTATCCCATAAGTTGTATCCTTTCTCCCTGAATGGTCTAGCTTGGATTTCTTCTCTTTTATTGCTTGTTAGATCTTTTCTTGTCTTGCATGATAAACAATCAAATATGGTTTGGACTCTCGTACCAGGGATAATGGTCCAAGTCTTTGAGGGCTGCCATACTAGGGATAATACCCTTCACTTATTAAAAAATGCAATCAACTATAAAATTAGAGATCAATTGATTTACCTGGGTTTGTAGTCATGTTTAGCTTAGAGGAAGTACTTCTCCTCTCTCTTATCTTCATTCTTTTGAGGTGGATCTGGATCAATGTCAGCGGTAGAAGCATATTGTCTTCCCTTCTTTCTGGTTGGACAGTTTCTTGCATAGTGTCCATACTCTGAAGCACTGAATTTTTGAAACATCTCTTCTTTGATTATAACCTTGGTTTGATGAAGACTTTTCATTTTTGAATGTTTGTCTGAAGTTTCTTTTGAATTTTCCTCCTTTCTTTGTATGATGTGCAAGAGTGTGATTTTCTTCTGGGGAGTCTTCCACTTCTCTATTTCTAAGTCTAAGTTCTTCTTGAGTACAATCTACCCATAGACGATCAAAGGTTGGTAGACTTTCTCTCCCACTGATACTCTGAAGAAAAGACTCCCAATGTTTTGGAAGGTTGTTGAGAGTGGTTAAGACAAGTTCTCTATCAGACATGATTTCTCCAATGGTTTCTAGCTGTTCTTTAATCTCTGATATCTTCATAAAGAAGATAACAACTGTGTCACCTTTCGTCATCTTGGTACTTTGAAGTTGGCCCTTCAAGGTAAGAGCTCTGAGGGTGTTGTCACTTTCAAACATTTCTTTTAATGCTTCATACATATCATAAACTGTCTTCAGGTTGGCAATACGAGGTAAGAGATGATCTCTTACTGAGTAGATGATTAATTTTCTTGCTTTGACATCTTCTTCCTTTCTTATCTTCTCTTCTACATCTGCAGCTGTGGCTGGTAAAGTTTTAGTTACCACATCCAAAAGGTCATCTTCTTCAAGGGTGACTTGAAGCCTTGATTTCCAGGAGCTGAAGTTGCTTGCTCCATCAAGCCCATCTTCTACTAAGGCTTTGTTCTTCATTTGTTTGGATTCTTCAAACTCTCGCCAACTGGATTTGGAAAACCTAATGATTAGGTTGGATTAGTAACCTTAGATTTTGTTGGGCTTATGATTGCCAACAATCAACTTTGATAGTGTCACAGAAAAAAACGTTTCTTCAAGAATTTGCAGAAATCTAAGATCAAGATTCTGCAGAAAATCTCGGCACCCTGGAAACCCTAGGGACAAAAACTCAAAATCCTTGGAATTTTATTTTGAAGGTCTTTGGAGATGCACTGAGTAGGGCCGTACAACTTGGTCCAAATTTTAGCTCCAACGTCCACTTATAAAGGGGTGAAAGGGCTGATCAAATGAGGGTCGTACGGATTTTTGCAGAAACCCTAGAGGCCGTATGAAACTGTAGAAGGAGGACAGTTTAGCCTTTTGAATGCTTGTGCAAGGGTTCTTCAAGACCTATGCTTTGATACCATGTTGATTTTTCAATAAGAATGGTTAAGCATGAAGTTCATTCCATATTTTAGCATTTAACTTAACCATATCCAATAATGTTGTAGCAACCAAGATCACAAGAAGAAACACCATGCACAAGAATGCAAGAAGTATCCTGGGAAACCCTTTTCAACAAGGGAAGAAAACCCAGCCAAATCCTTTGCTATATTCTTTAAGAGAGACATTCACCACTAAGAAAACCTAGCACACAAGAGGGTGCTTAAACCCTAGAAGACTAGCATCCAAGAGAGGTGCACACTTTTCCCAAGAAGGTGTACTTGCTGAAATTTCCAAACTCACACAAAGATGTGATTCCTCAATGGGGAATTTACCTTTACTTATACTAGACTGAACCTGTCAACAAAAGTATCTATTGGCACAACAGGGCCAACCTCACTAGCAATCAACAGAGATATATATCAGCAAGAAACAGTTAATGAAGCTGCTAGATAAGATGCTGAAAGTCGCGTTAATGAAGTAAGAGATAAGCTAGTAAACACTAGTACAACTCAATTATTAAAGCATGAAATTTTAGCATCAATGCAAGGATGTCATAGACAAGTATTGCAGAGATATAATTGCAGCCTTATGTCTGTAGCAAACAAGTTATTACAACAGAAAAATCAGCCAGCATTAGCACTAGTAGATTATGCTGACAAACTTTTAGCAAATTTTGACGATTGAAATGTGAGTTATAGTCAAAGTAATAGATTATTTGCTGCAGCCCTAATGGCTGTGGCTTTTGTTTAGCTCTAGCTCTAGGAAGACTAATTGGATCAAGACGCCCTAGAGGGTTTGGCAACCTCAAAGCATCAACAATAGATTCTAACATGAACAATACCAATATCTTGTTAAATCACGTTTACCAAAGCAAACAATTTCTATCTCCAATGCAAATTTCAGATTAGTGTCTTTAAAAAATCGGTGAATGGAGTCTTTAAAACAGAAGTTAGATCAACAAGATCCCTAGGGGTGTAAACCCTCTTACTCCCAAGGGCATGCAAACCAAACTCAAGGTAGATCAAGGAGGGTGTACACCCTTGTACTCCTCCAAGATACCTTACAATAAAAGACTTGTAAACTAGCAAATGAAGAGAACTTGATGGAGGGTGTATGCAATTATACTCCTAGGGTTTTAACCAACAATATCATGAAATGAGCAAGAAGAATGCAGATTTTCCTTACCAAAACCAAGAAAGTTGCAAGATCAAACCTTGGTTTCACCAAGACAAACCATCCATAAACAAGAACAAGAGTCTCCAAGAGGTGCGCACCACCTTAGCTCATCCATTCATCAAGAGATACACCAAAAATCATTTGCAAGAGAGAGAGATACCAAAAATGGTCAAGTATAGCGAAAATTTCAGCCACTAGTCTTTTCACAATGGGAGAGCTATGATGAAAATGAAATAGAGATGATCTCTATTTATACAAATCCTCTAAAACATAGTTTGTCCACATA
>JASDQU011175079.1:9294-26062 GCA_032191745.1 Picea mariana
TAGGACTTTTGGCATTCCCGATTATTGTAAAAAGGCCTCCAGAGCCTCATTGTAACCATCTTCTTGCGAATGTGAGTAGCCGTCACATCTCTTCTCAGAGATAAGCTTCCACCATTCTAGCGAGTCTTTCACTCTGTATTTTTACAGTCTCTGTACATTTCTTTGATTAATAGAAATCGTGTATTACTGTATATCTGTGTTTATGGTTGCATCTCTGATATATTTCTGTTATATTACTGGATATACGCCATATCTCTGTGCATTTCTTTATTATATCTCCGATCTCATTTCATGCCGAAAATAATCTGGATCACAATTTCAATCATTTACTCACTCGTCTAGTGGATCTTCTTCTTGTCTAAGTGGGTGATTTACCTCCCAAACACACTCTTTATTCCTTTTTTCCCAATCTTCCACAATTTGCGCTAAATGAGGTGCAATTTGCACCCCAATTAGCACCCCAAATTGATTACATTTTCTACCAATAGTCGGCATTAATGGTGCCCAATTTAGTGCAGACTATTCAAACAAAACAAAAAATTAAAATACCCCACGTGCAATGAAAAGAAAACAATTAAGAATGTGCATTCATGAATTTTTTGGAAACATGTAATGTCCCCATCCATATTTCTTCATTGATCTTCATAGCAGCTGAGTTTATTCTCTCACAATTGAGTTTCTCATGGTGGCGGAAGATTTTCATGATTTCTGACTGAGTTTGGGTTGAAAGGAGGTCAAATGGTTTGTGTTGGGTAGCATACTCTCATTGAAGGATGTTTCTCTGTAGTGGGGGTAAATTTAGTGTGTGTTGGGGGCATATCTTTGGTGGAGATACCAATTTTACCCACCATAAATCGTATTACACTTTAGGGTCGCACTAACTCTGCAAAAATCGTGGTATTCACCTATGGTATGGTATGCTTCATTGTTGAATGGTATATTAGAGTGGGGAAGTAAAATTATATTATGGAATGTGTTATGGAGGGGCTTCATACATTTATGGGAAGTATTCTTCTTTCCTAAGATCACCAATTCCCCATGGGTCAAGCAATTATTCATCCAGCCAAATCTCTTGCATACTAGACTGCTATTCCTCAGTTTGTTTGTGGCTTCAACAAGACGCATTTACATACCTGTATATACTACCTCACTGCTATAATATTCTCTTCTAGACAGGTCAGAAAGTATACAAATATAATGTTGTAATACTGGAGTTTTTTTCTTAGAGGCTTATCTTGTGAATGAATTGGCCACTCAAAATTAGATATCAGTAAGGTTTAATTTCATGATTTATTTTTACTCATCTCTATTGTTATACATACTCACCATAACACACAAATCTTTCCTTGGATCGATGAACTATCCATTCCGTTGGACTCCTAGCACTGGAATCCAGCTAGGGGGACCCCTTTCCCGTGATTTCGTTGCCCAAAAAAGTGTTTATTAGAGGATCTATGGAACTAGGGTTTTTCCCAGTGAGGCACAATGCAAATTCGATAGAGGGGGTTGACTTTCACAACCCTTGTGTAGGACGATTGTGAGAACCATGGTCGCAAGGAAAGAAATTTCAAGGTAAGGCATCACATGTCAATTCAAGGAAATTACATGTCAATTCAAGGCAAGGCATGTCAATATAAGGCATGGCATATCAAGGAAAGACATTTCAGGGCAAGGCTTGTCAATATAAGGCATGGAATGTCAAGGAAAGACATTTCAAGGCAAGGCATGTCAAGGAAATCCAAGGCATATGGAAAGGAAATTCATGGTAAGGAATGACAAAACATGGCAAGGAAAGAAAAGGAATGGCATGTCAATGCAAGGAAATGCATGGTAGGGCATGGCATGTCAAGGAAAGGTAGAACAAGGAAAGGAAATGGAATGCATGGCAAGGAAAGGCATGACAAGGAAAGGCATGGGAACACACGACAATGCATGTCAAAGCATGTCAAGGAAAGACAAGGCATGGCATGTCAAGGCAAGGAATGTCATGCCGAGGTAAGGCAATGCATGGCAAGGAATGACAAGGCATGACATGTCAAGGTAAGGAAATGCATGGAAAGTAATGACAAGGCATGCATGGCATTCCAAGGAAAGGTATGGCATTTCAAGGTAACATAATTCATGGCAAGGCATGGCATGTCAAGGCAAGGCTTGACATGTAAAGGAAAGGAAACAAATAGCATGTCAAGGCAAGGAAAGACATGTCAAGGAAAGGCATGGATTGTCAAGGAAAGGAATGGCAAGACTAGGCATGACAGGTCAAGGAAAACCATGGCATGTAAAAGAAAGGAAATGCATGTAATTTCAAGTCGATGAAAGAGATGTCAAGGAAAGGCATGGCATGCCAAGGCAAGGAAATGTCATGTCAATTCAAGGAAAGGCATGTCAAGGCAAGGCATGGAAGTGTCAAGGAAAGTTATGACATTTCAAGGTAAGGCAATGCATGGAAAGGCATGGCATGTCAAGGCAAGGCATGGAATTTCAAAGAAAATAAATTCATGGCAAGGCTAGGTAAGGCTAGGCATGGCATGTCAAGGCAAGGCATGGCAGCAGTAGGCATGATATGTCAAAGCAATGCATGGCATGTCAAGGCAAGGCATGTTAAGGCAAGGAAAGACATGTCAAGGAAATGCATGTCATGTCAAGGCAAGGAAATGGCATGTCAAGTCAAAGAAAGTCATGTCAAGGAAATGCATGGAAATGTGAAGGAAAGGTATGGCATTTAAAGGTAAGGAAATGCATGGAAAGTCATCGTATGTCAAGGCAAGAAAAGGCATGTCAAGGTAAGGAAATGCATGGAATGACAAGTCTAGGCATGGAATGTCAAGGAAAGGCATGGAATGTCAAGGAAAGGCATGTCAATGCAAGGCATGGCATGTCAAGGAAAGGCATATCAATTCAAGGCAATGTCTATCAAGGAAAGGCATGTCAAGGAAAGGAAAGGCACGGAAAGGCAAGTAAATTCAAGGAATTTCAAGGAAAGTCATGTCATGTCAAGGTAAGGCATGACAAGACAAGGCAAGGAAATGCATGGCTGCAAGGAAAGTCATGGTAAGGCAAAACGACGCATGGGAAAGCATGGCATGTTAAGGCAAGGAAAGACATGTCAAGGCAAGGTGAGGCATGACTTGTCAATGGAAGTCATGGCATGTCAAGGCAAGGCATGGAATGTCAAGGCAAGGCATTTCATGTCAATGGAAGGCAAGGCATGGCATGTCAAGACAAGGAAAGACGTTTCAAGGAAAGGTAAGGCATGTCAAGGAAAGGCAAGGAAAGTCAAGGCAAGTCATTTCAAGGAAAGGAAAGGCAAGGAATGCCAAGGCAAGGCATGTAAAGGTACGGCAACAAATGGAAAAGAATAGAAAGGATAGACAAGGCATGGCATGTCAAGGCAAGGAATGGCATGCCAAGGCATGGCAGGGCATGGCATGTTAAGGCAAGGAAATGCATGGCAGGGCATGGAATTTCAAGGAAAAGCATGATGAGGAAAGGAAAGGGAATGCATGGAAAGGCAACGCATGGCAAGGGATGGCATGGTAACGTATGACAATGCATGGAAAAGCATGGCAAGGCACGACAAGGCATGGTATGTCAAGGCAAGGCATGGCATTTCAAGGTAAGGCAACGCATGGAAAGGAATGAAAAGGAATGCATGGAATGCCAAGGAAAGGTATGCCATGTAAAGGTATGGAAATGCATGGCAATGCATGGAATGTAAAGGCAATGCATGGTATATTAAGGCAAGGCAATGCATGGCATGTCAAGGAAAGGAAAGATATGGCATGCCAGTGCAAGGTAAGACATGTCAAGGAAAGGAATGACAAGGCTAGGTATGGAATGTCAATGAAAGGCATGGAATTCCAAGGTAAGGCAAGGCACGTCCTGTAAAGGAAAGGAAATATTGTTCCACCTCAAAATTACTCACTTCAATAGTGTCGCAAGTGTCGTCATTACAAGTGTTGGAAGTGTCACATCTTGTCCACAAGTGTTGCATCTTAACTACAAGTGTTGTAAGTGTCACAAATAGTATATTTCCATATTACCTATGTCATGCCTCTAAAGACATCACAAAGACACTTAATACACCCCAAAGACTAGTTTTGAAGAAGAGAAGTCACTTGACAGGGAGTACAAACCTTTTGACACTGAAAGAACCACAAAAAAATGGATTTTGGAGAGGAGCACTCCCCTACCCACTGTCAGGGAGTGCTGGTTTTCCCTGAGCCTCTTTGGGGGAGTGCTTAAGCGCCCTGTGCACCCTTTTGGGGGAGCGTTACCCTTTTTTTAGAAAATTCTGGGTTTGTTGAGGCAAATAAGGGAAGAATCCCTCAATTCCTGAAGGTAGTTGGATTCGAATAGATGGTCAAGGCATGATATTAGGGGAGATCCTCAAATGAAGGAGAGGAATCCTCAACTCATCCCAAAGATATCTCAAGTGGTTGAACCTCTCCAGGGTTATATAAAGAGGTCTTCTCATGGTGAAAGGTACAATGGAGATTGAGAATTACATCAAACTTATGATCTCATGAGTGAGATGTCATCAAAGCAATCAGTGGAGATTATTTTAGCAAATGGGTTGGACAAGGAGAACTGGAAGAGGTTGTTGCACCTTCATTCAAAGGATTGCAAGTATCTTTACTTATTCTCATTAATAATCAATGCTTGGCCTGTTTCTTTCAAACTTGAGCTTGTTCCATATGAGTTTGTCTACAGTAGATGGATTTATATTTGAGATATTCTCAGTAGAATAGGAAATCTTTTGTACCTTTGTTTGTCCTACAGGATCTATCAGGAAGCTCAGGATCAAAGCTCAGCCAGGACTTTGCAAGAAAAACGTCGCTAATAAGGTACATATCTTTCTCCTTATATTTCATTCATTAGCTTGATTAGATATAAACGGAAGTCAATGTCCATATCTTTGACAGCCTCCATACAATCCTTGAAGATGGAGGGCCAAAAGTATCCGGCACGTAAAATTTTCTAGGCGGTAGCCATCCCGGAAAGGTGACTGCCACAAGATCCAAGCTGACAGTCATTGATGACGTGTTCAGCCTCTTCATGAGTGAGACATCATCGCAGGATGGTATCAATGCCACGATGATATAAAGCGTCACCGATAATAACATAACGATAAGAGTGGTGGCGAATATGGCGACATTCTTCGCGAGAGATATCGGGCTGAAAACGTTGTGTCTGGAGATAGAGAATGATGGCTCCATACCAGGGATAAGAAAAGCTAATGAGGAATAAAGATTTGTCAGGAAGAGAATCTCTAGGCTCATCCTTTTCCTCAACAGCAATCCATGGTTGCTCAAACCCCCTCTCCTTGGGGCAGTTCTAACCATCATCATGATGAGGCCTCGACGAGTGCACATATTTATATGTTTAATGGGATTAATTTGAGAACTCACTCTAAGACATATGACACACTAGGTAATCCTGACAAAGGAAAAGACACTAATGGTACCAGTACTTTACCGGATCCATCACCGTCCTCCATTATTCCTCCATTGGTTAATCCTCCGTCTGGACCACTTCAGATTGAGAAACCTATGTTCAAATCTATATTACGCCCTCCTAAAAGAACTATCTTCAAAGATACCTTTAATCCTAGTTCATGTGTCACCAAGAACTACAACATTGTTGAAGATTTGGCTCAAGCACCGTGTGCTATGTCTACGTTAGAAGTTATACAACACTGCCCAAGTCAACGTAGAATGCTCTTGGCTTCTATTGGCATTGTTGATCCTGATTCGTCCAACCATATCATGTTTAACCTGGACAATTATGCATCTCAACATTCCCACCAACTTGTTTTCCAAGTTGATGTTGTTGTTCACAATCAAAAAATCCACCGAACTATTCTGGATGAGGGAGCCTCAACTTGTGTCATGTCTTTAGCATGTTGGAAAGGTTTAAAATCATCCACACTTAACAAATCCCCAATGATTTTACGCGCCTTCGATGGGCGAGGTTTCCATATCCATGGGATTTTACAGTCCCTATCCATCTAATTAGGCGGCAAAACCGTCTCTGTTGACGTCAAGGTGGTCAATGCTCCCCTCGATTACAATTTTTTGCTCGGAAGAAGTTGGTTCTATGCTATGACCGTTGTTGCTTCGTCAGTTTTTTTATGTGTGCAATTTCCTCATCAAGGCAAAAATTCTCACCATCGATCAGTTGGATTTCTGCACACTTGATGGTCGTGCTCCTGCTACCAACAATATTCCATTCTTGGGAGATCACAAAATCACGTATGAAAGCATTGGTGTTGGCTTGTTGAAATATTCTAGCCTCATGGGTACCTTCCCTACACCACTTCCACCCACTGCAAATCATATTTCCACGATCAATATGATTTCAACTATGGTTTATCCATCCTTGGAATCATCTGACCCTTGGATTGTACCCAGTCCCTTGGAATTTGATGCACTAGGTGACACCATGCCACTTAGTCCAGCCAAAACCTCATACATTTCCATCCAATCTACCTCTCCCTCTTTGGATGACCAACATCTCTTGGCACCCGACACTTATTCGATACCATCATGGTTAAATTCCTTGTCGTCTGCAATCGACTACATTTCTCAAATGTTTCCTTCCAATGAATCCATAATGGAAATGATTATCCTCGACGATTTACCTTGGGACGATAGCCATCATTGGTTCTCTTTTATTCCACCTCTCGAAGAAATTCATGAAGACATACACTCTATCTTCCCTCTTGATGTTGTCGATTTTCTGCAATCTCCCGTCCTCATACAATATACTCTTTCTGAGGGGAATTTGGGAAACATATCATCCATGATCGTTATTGATATTTTGATCAAGGAAGGTGTCATGGAAAACATTAACCTTGGAGCTAATTGCTCACCCGAGGAAGTGGTATATTATACTTCTTTATTTAAATAATTCTGTGATGTCTTCGCCTGGAGATATGAAGAGATGCCCGGGATCGACCCGTCGATCATTGTACATGAGATTAAAACCTACCCTGGTGTCAAACCTATTCGACAGAAACTCCGCCCAGTCCACCCTAAAAAGACCACGGCTATTAAGGCAGAGGTTGAAAATTTATTGAAATCTGGCTTCATTTATCCTGTCCCCTTGACTGAATGGGTTTCCAATATCATTTCGGTTACTAAGAAACAAGGGACCATTCGCATATGTGTTGATTATAGGGATCTTAACAAAGCTTGTCCAAAAGACAACTACCCAACACCCTTTATCAACCAGATTATTGATAATTGCACTGGTAGCATAATTTTCTCTTTTATGGATGGTTTCTCAGGGTATAACCAAATTGAAATCTTACTGGCTGATCAACATAAGACAGCCTTCATCTTCCCGTGGGGAACTTTCGCGTATCGGAAGCTACCATTTGGCCTTAAAAATGTTGGGGCTACGTTCCAGCGAGCCATGTCCTATGCTTTCCATGATATCAAAATTATTGTGGAACCTTACCTCAATGACTTATCCACCCACTCATCTAGTCGATCCGACCATCTCGGTCATCTACGGGCTATCTTTCTTTGATGTTGATTCTACCGCATTCATCTGAACCCACATAAGTGTATTTTCACTGTCGAATCTGGTCGGCTTCTCGGCTTTGTTGTCTCCAAGGATAGGATTTGGGTGGATCCCTTAAAAATTCGATCTATTATAGCTTTACCCCCACCTACCAACCTACGACAACTCCAAAGTTTGCAGGGGAAAGTAAACTTTCTTCGTCAATTTATTCGTAACTACGCTGAGATCACTAAAGGTTTCATGTGATTGTTGTGGAAAGACACCCCTTTCATCTGGGATGACAGTGCTCAACGATCGGTCGATGCTCTCAAGCACGCATTGACTAACACTCCTTTGTTACATCCTCTGAACTATACAAAGGATTATATCCTTTACTTAGTGGCCTCTACTTCCACTATTGCCATGGTGTTAGTTCAAGAGGACTCTTCCGGTGAAGAACATGTGATTTATTACATGAGTAAAAGTCTATATGGACCTGAACTTCGTTACTCACATGTTGAGAAGTTGGCTCTGGCAGCCGTCATCGTCGTCCAACGATTATGTCACTACATTACATTACGCACCACCATAGTTATCGCAGATTCAAACCCCATGTATCATATCCTGTCACGTCAGGTGCTTCGGGGAAAATACTCTAAATGGATTGTAATCCTTCAAGAATTCGATCTTGAATTTGCCAAGTCCAAATCTAAAAAGTCTTTGGTGTTCGTAGAACTCATTTGTGATTTTCCCCATGCTGATGAAGAAAATGAGCCTGGAGATTCTCTTCCTGACGAATCTTTATTCCTCATTAGCATTTTTGATCCCTGGTATGGAGACATCATTCTCTATCTCCAGACACAACGTTTTCAACCTGATATCTCTTGCGAAGAACGTTGCCGTATTCGCCACCACTCTCGTCATTATCTTATTATTGACGACACTTTATATCATCGTGGCATTGATACCGTCCTGTGATGATGTCTCACTCATGAAGAGGTTGAATGCATCCTCAATGACTATCACCTTGCAGCCTGTGGCAGTCACCTTTTTGGGATGGCTACCACCCAGAAAATTTTACGTGCTAGATACTTTTGGCCCTCCATCTTCAAGGATTGTATTGAGGCCATCAAAAACTTCCCATCCTACCAATTTTTTCAAAATAAGGAATGCAACCACCCTACTCCACTGCATCTCATTATTACCATCAGCCCCTTTTCCAAATGGGGAATTGATTTCCTGCAGTGTAATCCTACCTTAGCCGGGGGGCACGGTTATATAATCATCGTTGTCAATTACTTTACAAAATGAGCTGAGGCTATGCCTACCTTTCTGAACGACGATCGTATTGTAGCACTTTTCTTTTTTAATCACATCATCACTCGCTTTGGTGTTCCACAAGCCATTGTCCCTGATCATGGTTCCCATTTTCAAAACCAGATGATGAATGAGTTGCATACCAAGTTGGGTTTTCTCCACGAGAACTCATCTCCCTACTACCCTCAAGCTAATGGACAAGGTCCTCAAAACGATGATCCAATGGATGGTAGGGGTAAAGAAGACATCTTGGCATTTACAACCTTTTTCTTCTCTCTGGGCTTATCAAACCTCAGTAAAAACTACTACTGGATTCACTCCCTTACAATTAGTATATGGCATTGAGGTTGTCTTACCAATCGAGTGAGAAATTCCTTTGCTAAAACTTAAAGTAGAACTCCTGCCCCACACTTCTTTTGAAGAATAATGTCTCCTACACTTGACTAGACTAGACGAAACACGTCATGATGTTGCTCTCGTTAATGAGACGTATCAAAAGTGAAACAAAAATCAATACGACAAATCCATCCACCCTCACACTTTTGCAGAAGGAGACTTAGTCCTCGTATATGACCAGGCTCACGATAAGTTAGGGATAGAGAAGTTAGAACCTCTATGGCATGGTCCCTACATCGTGAAACATGTTCTGCATAGAGGTGCCTACGAACTAGTTGATTATGATGGAGTTTCCCTGGGTGAGCCCCGGAACGGGCTTTACCTGAAGAAGTACTATGCCTAGGAAATCTAGCGTACGTTCTTTGTACACTATTGTATTTTTATTTTTTTGGTGTGTCTTTTCTCTTGCGTGCTCGAGTTTTTTCCTTGGCCACTTATACTATGTCTTTTGTTTTTCATGCGCAGATAACATCTTCCTTTCCTATCTTTGTCGTTTTTGCAGATGGTGCTAGTCGACACACCCAAAATGTTGCCTCTGCATCTTGGGGCATTTACCACTCTGATGAGTTGGTTAGTTCAGGAGGTATTTTCTTAGGATCGACAACTAATAACATGGCAAAATATCATGTTGTCATTGGAATTTTAATCGAAGCATCCTCCCTAGGCATTTCTTGCATAATTGTTCATCTGGACTCTCAACTCATGGTATATCAACTCAATCATATCTATGCTATTTGCAACCCTATCCTTCTATGTCTCCATCTACGAGTGCGTCGTCTTGAACAAATGTTTGATTTTATCGAATATCGACACATACCAGGAGAACTTAATACCATTTCAGATTCGCTAGAAAATTACATTATGGATAGATATCTCACACATAGATAAGATTTCATAAAGGAAATGAATAACTTCACATATCATCATGTAAATTAAAACACATCACATAAAAACATCATTCGAAAATCTTTTGGCACTGTAAAAACTCAGAAATGTATATATATATATACGGCATGACTGAAAATATTTGATTACATCAAAAATGGTACATAGATAGGAAAAATGTGGTTCCTCACACCTGTAAATGTGTTGAACCTTCATAGAATAGATCTATCTAGAAAATACTACACACATTTGTAGAGAGGAATTGAGAAAGAAGAAGCAAGATAGAAAGAATGGAAGAATTCTCATTAACCATATTCCACACTCAAAGAGTGAATAATTTACAATAGATATAGGCTACATAAGTAACTAATGAGCCATAGTGGTGGTCTAGATTGATCTGGACACACACCAACAGTTACAAGAGTAAACTGCCACCTAGTCTAGTCTCTCGGGTAGTTACGGGAGTGAACTGCCACCTAGTTGAGTTAACTAGTCAACTAGTCTACAGTTAACTGACTGAACAAAGAGTAGTGAGTTGGTGATGATCCCAATGTTGCATGGTGACAAAACCAATGAAAAATATAAACTCAACTCAACTAGTCAAACTGAAGTGTCAACTGAAAGAGAATATTCTCCAGGTGGAATATTCTCCCCTAAAATATAAGAGACTAGATAATGACTAATTATGACTAATAAACAAGGAATAAACTTAGGAAAAATAAATCCTAGGTGTGTGTGAAGTAACTCCAACAATACCCATAAACATTGTCCTACAGACTATACAATCATCAGGAAGATCCTAATCTCCTTGCATCACATTATTATGAAAGTAATATATCACTGCACGGGCTATTCGCCTCAGTAGAGAGTTAAGAGTCTCGGACACCCCCAGAGTCTGTCTCTATAGATGTAGTGGTATTTCCTGCCTCCTGAGAGGAGGGATACCTATCATGAGGCCTTGGAGGTTTCTTTCAACCTCCTGGAGTTCTCCTGCCGCTACCCCCTGATCAGCTACAACCTAAGCATCTCTGCGATGCCCCAATGCTGGCATATCTGTTGGACGTACTACTCCTCTATCTACATGATGAAATGATATGTCTATTAAAGATTCTTCTATGTACCCCTGAAAAAAAAAAATATAATATAAAGTTTTTAAAAATAAAAATAAAAACACTTGTCAATATTATTTTTGGTTTCTCACCTGACGCATCCCAATCCTCTCCTACTGGAAGGAACAAGTCCATGCTTCCCTGGAAATCCACTCCAGAATATGGAAAATATTCTATCACAATCAATTGGCATCTCAGCCAAGCAAAGAAGTCCCCGATAAATCTAAACTCTAAATCTGAGCCTAGTATCGGGGACAGGCTTGTCCACCACTCCATACGTGGTTCTCCCACTATTCGCACTCCCAATGTAATCTGAGGTTTCATCTGGGGAATGCATTCTAAAAAGAAAGAAACCAAGAATGAACCATACCCAAATTGATTCTTTTGTCCTGCTTTGCATTTCGTGATTTGTTCCTTCACATTTTGAAGGAACCCTGCACTCCAGTTGAACAGTGTTGGCTCTAAACACTGTAAACCATAAGCCACCTGTGATCTTGAGACTAGATGTGCACTGGTACTTCCTGCTATGCTTGTGATGGAAAACAAGATGCATCGAAGAGGCAAGTCTCTGATATCTTTGACTGTAATCCTGCCTCCGACTAGCCTCGCTCCCGGGACACAATGGTTTTCCAGATACTCATCCACAGGTGCAAGAAGTCCCTCTACCCATATAAAGCTATAGGAACCCCTCTCTTCAAAAAATTTGTTATGAAATATACATCCTCTAGCTCGATGGTCAGAAGTTGCGTCCTTATCCGGAACCCTTGCTCTGCAACATTCCACAACCTAATCATGTATTCGAGAAGAAGAATCTCCTTCTTCATCTTTTGCATTTTGAAATATTTGAGACCGTAATTCCTCAATGTGGCTCTCGATCGAGGAATTTGCAGAGTGGACACATCATCGAGCTCGTGTTCTCTTTTTTTCCACTCAAGCATGTTGACGAAGTCACCTGCAATTAACAACAAAATTCATTAAATCATGATTTCGGCGAATCTTTGGCAATTTTAAAATTTAAAAAAATGATAGTTTTCTTTTGAAAAAGAACAATTCCCTTTTCATATGATCATCAAGACATCAATCCACCCTTACATTAGCCATTTAAATGTTCAAAAATTCAAAATTCCCTCCTCACATATTGAGCGTGCGTGGGCCATTTTTGGGCATTTTTCTTGTGGTTTTTTGAGACAGTTCCCCCTTTTCCATTACATCATAGCATTGGCATTCCATCATTGGGTTAAGACCGTTGTTTTCCAAGCCATGTAGTGCATACCCATAATTTCTAGGGAGCGTTGATCTTTTTGGGCGCTTGGGTTGACCCAGGGCATCATTTTTCATAACTTTTTAGTGCCTCAAAACAAAATTTAAATCATGCAAATGAAAGAGAAGGAGAAGAACACCAACCTGGTCCAAACAGCGAGAAAAACGATCAACCGTAGCTCCGACACCAAACAATTCAGGATTCAACTCCAAAACACAAATTCTCCACTGCTACAAATCTCTGCATAAATGAAATGGTAAACGACAATTTTTACCCCTTTTTACTATTATACATTTCATTTTTCTCACATGATATAGTTATTTTTGGGTTTTGGGAAAATGTTTGGAGGCTTATTGATCCCATGGAATGAATTTTTGACATTATTGGTAAGTTTTGAAGCAAGTTTGTTCATCTTATCTTGTCACCTTCATGAGCATAGTCTGTGTTTGTTCTGAAGCTCAAACACATGAGAATACGCCAGGTAAAATTTTATCTCTTTTTCGGACCCGCATGGATACACTAAAAAGGAACCCCCTGGAGTCTTCTTTAAACTCTTTTTAGACTCTCTAAACATGAAAAGATTGTCGAGTGATCTTGCTTCCTTTCCCACTCGTTAAAAGGTTTGAAAGGGCGTCTTTTGAGTGATAATATATCTCTTTTTCGGCCTCACGAGACTAACATTAAGAAAAAGGACAATATTGGAGTCGTCTTTACGTTGTTTTCAGACTCTCTAAATATGAAAAACCACCGATTTTACCTTCTATGGACTCGTTAAACGATCATACATTGAAGGACCCATATGAGACCGAACCCTTGCTTCTTACAGTTCGTTAAACAAAGGAAGAGGGACTTACCGAAGGTGAGTCATATCGAGCATGTGTTACCCTCCTCGAGCTCATTAAATTAAAAAGAGGTACTCGTCTATCTGGATGGGGGAAAAATTGAAAGAAGCAAGCCAAACAATTTTTGAGAACACTACTAGTAACTCTTACAGTCACCCTTGAACATGACACTTTGTCTTTGCACTCATTTTAATCCGTTGAACCTCTGCACTAAGTCAATATTCTGAGTTTCTTTTACTCCTTTGGGTCACCCAACGAAATTCATAACATCCACTGCATCATCAAGTTTTGGTCCATGTCAAGTTTCTGTTGATGTGCCTCAATGTTCAAGGGAAGTATCTTCCTCGAGAGTCAGCCATCACAAATATCATGTTTCAATACCCGTGCCAGTCCATGTTCATTCGATCTACCAATTACATCTCTGTGTCTATTTTGTATCGTTGATGGGGGATACATCAAAGCCTTCCTTCGATGAGTCTATTCATGTTGACTTCAACACATTCTCCAGAGATTCAGACTTAGAAACCAGTTAGTACCTTGGGACCTGCATGCCTCAATGGCAGGCCTCCTCGTGTCCGACAGTGGTTTACATCATTGAACTCTGATCGAATGATTCCACAGATGTTCGACTTCAGCTCATCCATTCACATTCATCGGAATGTACAAGAGTACCTTGGGAATTATTGACATCAATGGTGATTTCCCTCGTGCTTGTTAACGGTTTACATCATTGATCGGTAATCCAGTGGTTTTTGCCATGTTCAACATAAAAAAATCTATTCACATGGTTAGATTCATACTACATCAAGATCGGTAAGAAGACCCTAGGTTGAGTCATCGCTCTTATATGTACTTTTCCCAGGTTGCAAAGGAGTTATCTTGAACTATGACACATATACTGTTACATAGATCCACTTTGTATTGGTCGTGGCTATGTCTCGTCATTTCGTAGATCCACTATGTATTCTTCGTGGCTACGATCATTTCAGGTCATGGGAGTATAGATCCACATTGTATCTTTAGTGGTTATACCTTTTTTCAATATAATTATGGGTCTGTAGTGTATTTTATGGCGGCGATACGTAAAAAGTCTTTATCACTCAAGCCTAGGTATGCCTGCCTTGGGTTTGAAACATGTCATAATATTTGTTTGATGGTTGTGTGCAGCTTTTTCCAGTTTCTCTACATCTATACCCTTGCTCAAAAAAGTCTACAAACTACTTCAGTCATCATTGTCTTCTAACTTTGTACTTTGGAGGGCAATCTGTTACACCTCAAAATTACTCACTTCGATAGTGTCGCAAGTGTCGTCATTACAAGTGTTGTAAGTGTCGCATCTTGTCTTCAAGTGTCGCATATTAACTACAAGTGTTGCAAGTGTCACAAACATTATACTTCCATATTACCTATGGCATGCCTCTAACGACATCACAAAGACACTTAAGACACCCCAAAGACTAGTTTTGAAGAAGAGAAGTCACTTGACAGGGAGTACAAACCTTTTGACACTAAAAGAACCACAAAAAAATGGATTTTGGAGAGGAGTGCTCCCCTACCCACTGTCAGGGAGTGCTGGTGCTCCATGAGCCTCTTTGGGGGAGTGCTTGAGCACCCTGTACACCCTTTTGGGGGAGCGCTACCCTTTTTTTAGCAAATTCTAGGATTGTTGAGGCAAATAAGGGAAGAATCCCTCAATTCCTGAAGGTAGTTGGATTCGAATAGATGGTCAAGGCATGGTCTTAGGGGATATCCTCAACTAAAGGAGAGGAATCCTCAACTCATCCCAAAGATATCTCAAGTGGTTGGACCTCTCCAAGTTTATATAAGGAGGTCTTCTCATGGTGAAAGGTACAATGGAGATTGAGAATTACATCAAACTTATGATCTCATGAGTGAGATGTCATCAAAGCAATCAGTGGAGATTATTTGAGCAAAAGTGTTGGACAAGGAGAACTGGAAGAGGTTGTTGCACCATCATTCAAAGGATTGTAAGTATGTTTACTTGTTCTCATTAATAATCAATTCTTGGCCTATTTCTTTCAAACTTGTGCTTGTTCCATATGAGTTTGTCTGCAGTAGATGGATTTATATTTGAGCTAATTTCAGTAGAATAGGAAGTCTTTTGTACCTTTTTTTGTCCTACAGAATCTATCAGGAAGCTCAGGATCAAAGCTCATCCAGGAATTTGCAAGGAAAAACGTCGCTAATAAGGTACATATCTTTCTCCTTCTCTTTCATTCATTAGCTTGATTAGATCTAAAAGGAAGTCGGTGTCCATGATAAGCATTTTTCTGTCTTGGCCTTAGGAGTCTAGAGGCCAAGAGGGAATCCACTTTTCCGTAGGGGGATTCACCTTCAACAAATACATGTCAAGGAAAGGAAAGGAAATGGCATTTCAAGTCAAGGAAAGGCATGTCAAGGCAAGGCATGTCAAGGTAAGGCATGGCAATCTCAAGGAAATGTATGACATGTCAAGGTAAGGAAATGTATGGCAAGGCATGGCCTGTCAAAGAAAGGAAATGCATGGAAAGGTTAGGTAAGGCTAGGCATGGCATGGCAAGGCTAGGTATGGAATGTCAAGGAAAGGAATGGAATGTCAAGGAAAGGAAATTCATGGCATGTCAAGGCAAGGAAAGACATGTCAAGGAAAGGAAATGGCATGTCAAGTCAAGGAAAGGCATGGAAATTCCAAGGAAAGGTGTGGCATGTCAAGATAAGGAGCATGGAAAGTTGTGGTATGTCAAGGCAAGGCAAGGCATGTCAAGGTAAGGGAATGCATGGTATGTCAAGGCTAGGCATGGAATTTCAAGGCAAGGCATGTCAACTCAAGGCATGGCATGTCAAGGAAAGGCATGTCAATGCAAGGAAAGGTCTTTCAAGGCAAGGCATGCCAAGGAAAGTCAAGGCATGTCAAGGAAAGGTAAGGAATGTCAAGTCAAGGCATGGCATGTCAATGAAAGGCATAGCAAAGCAAGGCAAGAGAACACATGGCAAGGAAAGGCATAGCACAGAAAGTCATTGTAAGGCATGACAACGCATGGAAAATCATGACATGCCAAGGCAAGGCATGGATTGTCAAGGCAAAGCATGGCAATGCTAGGCATGGTATGTCAAGGCAAGGCATGGCATGTCAAGGAAAGAAAAGACATGTCAAGGTAAGGCAAGGCATGTCAAGGAAAGGCATGGAAAGGAAAGGAATGTAAAGGAAAGACAGGGCATGCCAAGGTAAGGCATGGAAAGGAAAGGAAATGGAATGCATGGCAAGGAAAGGAATTGCAAGGCAATTCATGATAAGGAATGAAAACACATGGAATACATCAAGGCGAGGAAATAGATGTCAATGCAAGGCATGGATTGTCAAGGAAAGGCATGGAATGTTAAGACAAGGCAAGGAATGACATGTCAAGGAAAGGAAATGGAATGTCAAGTCAAGACAAGGCATGTCAAGG